>SNQJ01S0033525.1:23755-79812 GCA_010110895.2 Picea sitchensis | reverse complement strand
ATCTGCATGAGAATTTATATGGTTAATGATCATGTTAGGCAGTCATATTTACTTGGGATTCATAAAATGAGGGAGAATTCTACAGCTCAAACTATTTATGAACTTGTCATCAAGACTTTGAAGGAAATTGGTGGTATGGATCATTTAGTGATTGTGAAAAAGTTGGCATGTGTCGGAGAAGATGGAGCAATAGTCATGCAAGGGAAAAGGAATGGCCTTTGTGTCAAACTACAACTATCAACTTCACCATATATGATTAGTATTCATTGTATGGCTCAAATAATGAATCTTTCATTTAAAATAGTAAGCAAGTTTCCACTGGTTTCAAAAGTTGAAGATCTTGTACGTGAAACTCATGCATACTTGCATCGTAGTCCCAAGCGATTTAAAGAGTTTCAACAATTTGTTGAGGGTGTTACATATGCAAAAAAAGATACTAAAATATGTTGATACAAGATGGATCTCATTGAATGGACCAGCTCAAAGACTATTTAGTGAGTACCAATCCTTAGTAGGTGTGATGTATGAACATCGCTTCAGTGTAGACAAATCTCAAGATCTTCTCTTTCGATTAACTGATATAGAGACATTATTAACATTGGATGGAATTATTCCTATGCTTTATGAAATGAATGTCCTTGTGAAAGTGTCTCAAAGTCACACAATGTATATTTTATAATACATACATATAATAAAATTAGCATGTATTCAATTGGATAATTTGTATATGATGCCAGAGTCTTTCACAGGTCCAACATTTAAAGGTTGGACTACTATCACCGATATAGAAAACATTGAAAATTATTTGAAGATTGATGGAAAAGGAATACTATGTATAGAAATGAACAAGTATATGGTTCCATTTCATTATGTTAGTAATATGGGATGAATCATTAAAGAGTTCCATGTGTCAAGATAAAGAGTTCCATGTATCAAGATACCAATTCAACAATGTTGTGATTTCAGTGAAGCACAACTTGATAAAAATTGCAAAATCACTAGCATCATAGATAAGGGAACGATTTCCTCAAGATGAATTATTGGAGACCATGTATGTGGTATACCCTCAATATTGGAACCCTGAAAACAATAGAGAGGCTAAAATATTTGACTTTTTAGCAAAATTAAAAAATTTCGTGCACCAATTTGGCAAGAATCGCAATGTACAAGGACAAGATATTGAAGGTATATTAGATTCATCAAAGTTGTATCAACAAGCCAATCTATTTGGTAAAATAATTTTAGATCAATATTGTGGTTTGGAGAAACCTATAGAACATGGTGCAATAACAAGATTATGGACTAAATTAGGTGAAATCCAATACCTAGAAGAAAACATGTCAGAATATTTCAAATTAGCAGATTTATGTCAAACCATGATTTTGGGATCGGTGGAGGATGAGAGAATGTTTAGTGAACTATAATTATTGAAGTAAAATTTGACGAACAAGCTTGATAAATGTATGGATACATGTTTAATATTATATGTAACAAATTATGACATAAGCAATTTTCCTTTCGATAGAGCACTAGCTCTTTGTCGATCAGATTGTGATAGAAGGGGAGAATACAACACAACAAATTCCTCTACTAAACTTGATATGGAAGATAATGTTTTGGAGGCTTATAATAATAGTTGATGTACATAGTTTCGTGTTCATAATATAGAAAATTAGGGTCATCATGTTGATGTGAACTGGGATTTTAATATACCTCAAGATGTTATCTAAACCAATACACATGAGGGGACTCTTATTTTAACTTATATGTTCCATTGATGATTGGAGTTTTAGAAATAATGATTGGAATGGCACATGTGATGTGATTCTTGTTAGTTTATTGACTTAATTGTTCCTGTATTTTTGGAGTACATTGGAAAAAGGTAATTCTTTATGGGAGCAATATTACCATCTGTAAATTTGAGATTGCATTTAAGGTAAAAATAGGTTCTATATTTTTTATTAAATAGTGTAACATTGAAGCTACATTTATTTTATCCAAGCTATTTTAAGTTTCATGGTTTGATATTTAACTAAGACATTCTATTTTTCCTATCTGTGATAGGAAATGAAGCTAGCATTTGATGAAGTTGAGACCTATCTCTTCACATAGATAGTGTCCTAGTATTAAAGGCTAAATAACTAATTAACAATACTTTCTCTAAGAAAGAATGGGCTCATTAACGACTCAAGTGCATGAAACTTCTTGGATTTGTAACTTTGATATCTTGGAAAAAATGTATGGTTTGTTTGTTGTTTGCATTTGGACCATTTTTTCAACTTTGGAAGTTTGGTTTTATTTTGATTAAAGATTGTGTTAGTCCCTTGAATGATTCTAATTCTCATTTGATGATTAACTGAAGCTTGAGCCATTTGTAGTAGCTTGATTTATTTATTTATAATATCTTATGTTTATTGATATTTTCTTTGAGAATCCATGTTGATATTCATAAAAGGAATGAGCCATGAGTTGCTAAGCAAAGAGAAAAAGGGTCTATGTATTGGCCTACTAGATTCCTACGCAGTCATCGTAGGACATCTCTTGCCAATGAGACCATCATTCCTCTAATGCATTTATAATTTTAATGTCATGAATAAAAAAAAATTACATGTATCCTCTCAATAAAAAAGTTATGAATCACTGAAATAATTTGTAATCTAGTTTGGTTATTTCAAAGGCAATCAAGGACAATAAAAAGAATTAATCACTAACAAAAATTCATTTGAACATTGCCACTTCTTATTAAGAGATTAAATTTCCAAATACAATGTTAATTCTCCAATGCTCACTGGAAAAACAAGGACCAGATCCCTAACGTAAACACTTTGTACATATTTTAAACCATGCCATGTTCTCAGAATAGCATGAAACTACCATTAGTTCGAACAATATTGAGAATCTTTCAATTCTCAAGCTATTCATAACTTCTTAAAATAGAGACTGTTAAGATTACAATGAAAAAAATTAGAAACTTAGAAATTGACGCTCCAATTGTTATCCAATGACGTGGCACAGTGCATGATTCCCTAGATACGTTGTGTTAATTCTAGTATCCAGAAGATCACCCTATGCCAGTTGGATATGTTATGTCCACAAGGAGAGTCAATCGGTGGTGCCATAGTCTTCTTCGTGCATGTTTCTGCCAAGTGTTTCAGCTAGGTGTTTCAACCAAGCGTTTCACCATGGTGTTTTAGCACCAGCAGTTTAGCTGGAATCATATCTACATTCATTCTTATTAAATTTTAATTCATCAGTAATTACCCAAATTAGGAAACATCATCCTAGTTTACAAGTACTATATGAATTAACATAACACAATCATCAATGAATAATGAATTATGAATTGTACCTTATCCAGGGACCGAGATTGATGTTCGCATAGGAAATGTAAACAATAGGGTCCATGGATGAATTAATACAAGAGAATGATAAATGATAAGGAAAAAGGGGAAATTTTAGCACGCAACATATCCCCCCAATTGCACCATTTCATGTCCCCATGCAACTTCAAAGTTCACTCACTCAGAATCAGAGTTCGAGTCAGGGCATGCATTTTTCTAATGAAAATTAGAAATATTGTAGGATGATGCAACATTATCTTATAAATCACTTATGCCCAACATTCCCTTTCAGTCTTCTTAGTCAATTTGTACTTATGTTGATACTTCTTTGTTGGCAGTCAAATAAGAGGGAAATGAAATTTAATCCCCAACCATTGTGGACCACAACTCTTAATGCACTCAATATAGCTCGAAACCCGAGACAGATCATAGGTAAAATTGTCATGACTGTAGGGATCCTTGTTCCTGAAGGCCAGAGATGATGCTTCCCATCTAAATCTTCTACCTTCTAGTGCAAATAGTTTCTGATCATTAATTGTTTTAACACAAGAATATATGAAAAACCTTTGAAGGTCTGACACTTTTCTAGTCATGTAAGATGAAGAGAGTAGATGCCAATGTATATTAAAAATAGTAAAAAGAGTACAAGGTTCACCCCTAATCCATAATGTTGCTTCTCCTTCATTCTTCTGGATTATGTGGAAGGCATTCCACCATTTTGCCAGATTGTTCACAAAACAAGTGAAGGCTCTCAGCTGCAAATATCCTACATATGGAACATGATTAAATTTTATATCCAATAGGAATGCATGTTCATGCAAATAAATCTCACACAAGAAATGTTGATCTGAGAAATCACTCTGGGAGAAAATTTCTAAAAACTCAGAGGCACTAATCATTTTATAAGGCCTTCCTTCCTTAATAGCTTTTAGCTTAAAAAGAGTTAATTTTTCATGAAGGAAGACTGAGTATGATGGAGAAGGGATTCTACATCTCAACAACGCTTCTGCTAACAAATGCATTTGATTTTTATCCTGTTGCAAAATCTATCACTAAGCTTGTATTTATCAAAAAAAATATCATGTTCCCATTAAAATTTTTGAGGCATAAAAAATTCAACGTATTTCTCCTTGAGGTCCTATATTTCCTTTTTGTGTGATGGAACAGGAATCTTTCATTCCTATTCCTCAACCAGTGGTTCTTGTGTGACAGATGCTTCTTTTGTGGCCTCATCAGATTCTTCATTTAAAATAGGTACCTCGGGTTCTTGTGTAGTAGTGGTACTCTCAGGCTAGGCTATTTCAGCAGTCTTATCCATCACTGGTTCTTGTGTTACATTGGAAGCTTCCTGTATATCCTTATTAGAATGCATATTTAAATCAGGTACCATTGGTTCTTGTGTTATAGTGGCATTCTCAGGTGTTTCAATGGTCTACTTTTCTTCTTCCTTAGCCACTAGTTCTTGTGTGGCAGTGGCTTTCTTTCTCTGTGTTGCCTCAACTAGCTCTTCATGTCTTCTTATTAGTCCCAAAACTGAGGGATCAAGATGGGTCACCTCATACCAAGATAATATATAAATATCCCCACACTCGAGACACAAATATTCCTTAAATGTTTCATGTGTTTCAGCCTTCTCTGATAGCACAGTTTGTCCTCCTAAAATATGGGATGCTTGCACTAATATATCTAGATCATGAGGTGGAGGCCTTTGGGCTCCCTTTTCTTCTTTTATCATTTCCAATTCCCTCGTAAGCCTATTAACTTTTCTTTTCAATTGATCATTCTTAAAAAAAAGGGAATGAATTTGACTTTTACCTCTTTCAACAACAAATTATTGTGTTTCAACAGCTCTTTGATTTGGGCTCAAGTTGTCAATTGGTTCTTGTTCTACAACGATAAATTCCTGTTGTTTTTAATCACCCAATGGTTCTTGTGTAACAGTGGAAATAGGACGCAACACAGTAATATCAATTTCTGCCATTTTCAGTTTAGTTAATTCAACTGCGACAACAACCCTGGTTCTTCTCCTTGTACTTGGGAAATTTGTTGGAAACATTGGCAATGACCTCTTCCCCCTTAATATATTTGGCATTGTTTGGGGAGGTTTCTCTGAGACAATTTCAACTTCATAATCAAGGTAAACATGGGAATAATCATCATGCAAAGCAGATGATTCTTCCTGTAACTCAATTACATTCTCGCTTTGAATCACTATTTCAACCTCTCGAATCTGTTCTGGTGGATTTTCTTCCCTTTCAGGTGTCAATGACCTCTCCATAATTAATTCCTTCACTGTATCTCCAGAATGCATCTCTGTATCTAATCCTTCCCTAATTTCTTCCATGGGTTCTTCCACACTTGGTTCTTTTTATGTATCCCCTCCTTCATGTTGTGTTGGTTGATTCTCCTCTATCAACTGCTCATTTTCCTCTACGATAATGGTAGGTAATTTTTCAGGCTTTGGGTGTAGATATTCCTCCATCTGCACTCCAATATATTCCATATGTACATCTTCTGCAATCACAAATCCAGGGCTATCCCTCATTTCTACATCATCACTGCCTTGTCCTAGTTCTCCAACAACATTATATTGTCCCAACTCTTCATTAACCCTTCTCTTTCCTCTTTTTCCCTATATAAAATACTCATGTCACTACTTCCTACCTCCTCTTCTAATTCATTTCCATAATTTTCATCAACTTATACTGCTCCCCTGGCAATGAATTGAGCCCATGTATGGTTTTGTAGTTCCAAGGCTCTCAACACTATTAATTTTATCAGACAATGGTGTGTGACAGAACCTTGGGGAAAACAAGATTGTCTTACATAATGTGTCATATTATGCAAAGATTCTAACAGATAATAAGGCATATTTATCAATGAGCCATGACGAAGGTGTGACAACAGAACAAAATTATATGTGTAAACAATCTTGTACCTACCTTCACTTGTAATATATTTATTCAAGAAAACAACTACCTGGTCCCAAGGTTGAGGTAAATAATCTATTGATGTGCCACGTCCTATAGGCTTCACTTTCTCTCCTTCCTCCAAGAAATTGGTCTTTGCATTAGGAAACGTTTTCCTTCGTCTAAACCATTTTATGTCAGTGCTAGGAAGCCTCGTAACAGATGATATAAATGCCTTTGTTACACTAATATCCAAACCTCTAACATGTGAATGGGTTCTTGTTAAATTCTGGGTGAATTCTAGGGCAATATCATTGTCAAACCCATCCAACCATTCAAAATATGCTACCCACCCTTCGTCTTCAAATATTTAGTATACTTTTGGGTGTCGATGCAGGGCATCAATGGTTACTGGTTCATGATGGAATCCAAATCCTCCCATGTTGAACATTATTATGTGTAATTAGTTGTTACAATATTGCAAAGGAGTTTCAGGTTCAAAATTCTCAGCACAGACCCAGGAGCTTCAACATGCATGAGAACGCAAGAGCAATGGAAGGATATTTGTTGGTATTTTTGGAAAGGTGGTGGTGATTCGAATTTTGTGGGAAAATCAACTTGACAACCATGTTGATTGAATTTGTATGGCAACATTTGGTTAATTTATTCAGGGATGATGGGATACCCCACAACTTGAACTGACAGTATTGGTCATTTGTTGGTGATGTTGAAGGGCGTGGAATAATCATTATTTCAAAGTATCATGTCAAACACATGTCACAATGACCATTCATACATGTAGGTTGTAAACCACAAACACATACATGCAGGCAATGACCGGTGGCCACCGAAAACCATAATGTGAGGTGGTGATTACATTCAACTTATCAGTACCTTCCATTAATAGATACTTATTACTGACCATGACGAATGAAAATGGTGGAGTAACTCTGCCAGTTGGATATGATGGAATCGGTTGGGACATGGCCCATAGTCTTCTTCATGAGTGTTTCAGCACGGTGTTTCAACATGGTGTTTCAACACGGTGTTTCAACACCAACATATCTTCATTCATTCTTATTAATTTTGCATAGTCTTCTTCGCGCATGCAACGTGTTTCAGCTAGGTGTTTCATCATGTTTTTTCGGCACCATCATATCTATATATATGTACATCTCCATGGTTTACAGGTATGATTTTGTAATTACCTAAATTAGGACTAAATAAACATCATCCTAGTTTACAAGTTAACTATGAATTAATTTTTAATGTAACACAATGTTGAATGAATAATGAATTGTACCTGCTCTAGAATTGATGTTCTCATAGGAAATGTAAACAATAGGGATGGATTAATACAAGAGAATGAGATAAAAATGGCATGAAAATGATAAGGAAAAAGGGGCAATTTTAGCACCCAACAATATCTCACTGAGTCACTTGAGTATATTAACATCTTCATCCGTGTTTCAGCACGATGTTTCAACATGGTGTTTCAGCACCAACATATCTACATTCATTGAACATTCTTATTAATTATACATAGTCTTCTTCATGCGTGCAACATGTTTCATCCAAGTGTTTCAGCATGGTGTTTCAACACCAACATATCTGCATTCATTCTTATTAATTCTACATAGTCTTTTTCGTGCATGTAGTGTATTTTATCTTGATCCAAGTGTTTTAGCACCAACATATTTTCATATATGTACATCTACATGGTTTACAGGTATGATTGTGTAATTACCAAAATTAGGACTAAGGAAACATCATCCTAGTTTACAAGTAAAGTATGAATTAAACTTTAAAATAACACAATGTTGAATGAATAATGAATTGTACCTGCTCCAGGATTGATGTTCTCATAGGAAATGTGCTCCCACAAGGTGATGATTTGGGATGGATGTGCCCCTTGTGGAGAATTTCTTGGATCTATCGCTTGATCTCCTCATTCTCTAACAGAGAGAAATGATAGACTGGCCCATTGGGTAGTGGTGCGTCAGGGGTCATATCGATGGGGTGCTTGACTTGATAATGCATAGGTACCCCAGTAGGTGAGAAGAAGATATCTAAGTATTCTTCCATGACCTTATCCACTTGATTCTATTGTGTGGAGAGGTCAGTCACAGAGACCCTAGATGTGGTTGCACTCTTTCACTCATTCTGAGAGAAAATCACGAAGAAGAAAAACTTTCCGGTCTGAGAGATGACCTTCCTGCATTGCTTGGCAGATATCAAGGAAATAGCACTAGGTGGGATTACCTCGGGTATCTTGTACAATTTATTTTTCAAAGTAACAATAACACTGCAAGGCCTAGAATCATATACAAAATGGTGTTTCCATAAATATCGTTGGCCCAAAATAACATTACAAACTTCAAGAGGGGAAACATCACACAATATCTCATCTTTGAAGGGCTTGATGTCGTATGACAGGAGGAATTGTTGGCCAACGCGGATGTTGCTTCCTTGGCAAAGCCATCCGATGGTCTACTGATATGAGGTTCTTATTCCTACCGATATCAATGATGAAGTGCAGCGAGGTACCCTTCACCCACATATGTGAATGAAAACGACACTCACCTTCTTCTGGCTCATCTAGTTCACCGGCTAGAGCTTGGTGGTAGAAATGCTAGCACTGGGTTTTGTATCAATGATCTGTCTCCCCCTTTCTGGTTCTGAATCAGATTCGGAACCCACATATGATTTAAAGGCTTTCACCTCAGCCACTAATGACTACTTTGAGTGGCATTCAGCAGTTTTATGTCAGGGGCTCTTCTGAAAGTCGAACCACTTCCCAATATCTTTCTTCGTCTTTCTGGTGTCCTTCCTTTCTTGCAGTGAGGACTGGTTTTCCTGAGGCAGTCCTTCCTTGCTCTGTTATTTTCTCTTCAAGTTGGGGCCACCCTTTCCTAGCTTTTTCTGTGAGGGGTTCCCAGGCCCAAATTTCCACATCTTTTGTTTGAGCTTCTGCTCGATTTTGACGGCATATCAGTAGGTCACGCCCAAGGATGAGATGTTTAGAAACTCCATTTCAGCCTAGATGTATCTATGAAGACTGTCACGATACTTGAGCACCATATTTCACTCAGAATATTTGATACCCAGCTTGGTGCACAAGGTATGGAAGATATTTGTGAACTCGGGCACTACTTGGTCTCTTTCTTGTCGCAGTGTGGTCCATTTTGTATACAAGTCATCATAACTTCCAACAGGGTAGTATTGTTCCTTAATAGCATCCTTGAAGGACTCCYAGGTGACCATGGCTGTAAATAATGAGGGTTCATTTGTTTCCTTATGCTCACAAAAAAATTTCCACCAATATTTGACATGGGGAATGGATTTGAGGAGCACAAAAGTAATATTTTCTCTATTTGATAAGTTATGGACAAAGAAATACCCTTCTAGCAGATTCAACAATTTGTCTACAACATTTGTTTCTATTTGACATTCAAATATAGGAATATTGAAGTTGATTTGTACCTTGAAGGGGGCGACACCTCCATTTGAGGAAGATTTGTCGCCTATTGGTAGCCACTAAATGATTTGCGCAAAACTATCCACCATCTTGTTCCTCTATTGCATGATGGATTCCTCAAGCAACATTTTGAAGGGATCTCCTGTCCGATCGTCTTTCTTTTCTCCCACCATGAGAAGTCTCTTGGGCATGCGAGATATTTTGTACTCAAGAGAAACAAGCTCGAGACCTAATTCTTTGTACCCTGGCCTCATTGGGGACATGCATTAAGAACGATAAGGAGAAGACTTATCTGATACCATTGATCCAGATTTTATGAGAAGAACGAAATGAATATAGATTATTATCAAAATATGCTTAACACAAAATAACATATATACAGTAAAAATGGTTTCTATTCACCAAGGAAATAAGTTGAAACTGTAAAATGCAGCGGAAAACAATCTTGCTAGAATGGTGGAGACTTATCTCTGAGAAGAGATGTGACGGTATGTTGCACTCATTTGCAAGAAGATGATTACAATGAGGCTCTCAAGGAATTTTTACAATAAACAGGAATGTCAAAAACCCTATACATCCAAAAATCTAACCCTAGGAGATGAAGCACCAAAAGTCATGTGGGCCCTGTTTGGGTAATTTAGTACATCAACTTCTCGGGGTCGTAACTTTTTCATACGATCTTCGTTTTAGGTGCATGATATCCCATTGAAAAGGTCTATCTAAGGACTACACATTTTTTCATTAGACTCAAACTCTATATCTAGTTTGATTATGGAGAGCCCTAAAAACGTTGTTTAGGGCCTCAAAACGGCCACAGAAGTCAGGGACCCGAAAAATATGAAACAAATTGTCGAATTAGAAAACTGCCAAAATGATCCAGTTGGAATAGGTGGGAAGCCACCAACATCCATATGGATCACATTCCAACCATCCTTCTCCGACGATGCTCACCACAAGAGATCCAATGGTCCAAATTTCAGTAGGGCCACTCTGTGATGGATCAATAGTTCTTTTTAACCTAGAGTACATCATCTCTTGGCATCATCCTATGCCAATGGATGGTCAGGATCTATTCGTAGTGTCGAATCAATGGCTACGATTCATCCTCTCTAAACATGATTTTTCTACAGCTTACTAGTCTGAACTTGGACTTGGCGAATTTCAAGAAATATTCTAAGTGATTTCTCATGCTTACCAAGCCTTCAAGACCTCCTACCTCTCTCTGAAAACCACTAAGTCTCTCCCTCTTTCCACTTAAGTGGGGTTTCTCATCTCCTGCAAATCTTCACTGCAATATGGGGGCGTGTAGGGTATTAAGAATCCCAAACCCCGCAGAGACCTCCCAAACATGTTCTAAGACTTCAATGATGTAGGAAATGACATTCAAGATACAAACAAAATCATACCTTCACGTCTTCATATATTTTGTGAACGATCAAACCACTCAATATGCACTTCAACACATGAAATTATATATAAATATATTCAAACTAATAAGCTACAAATACCCAGTCGGCCCTATGTTGATCTTCAAGGTCACAGACAGTTACTTACAGTAATCCTTTCTAAGGATATGGATAGTCAGTAAGAAGAGACACCAACAATTATTTCATGTTATAATAATCTCTTGAACCTATGAGTTTCTCAACTATTATTTAAAAGGAGACCAATACATGCCATTCAGAACATATTTTTTATTATTACTAAACTCATTCATCTACAAAAATGAATCCCAAAATATACTTATCTGTTACAAGTTATAGTCATCCAATTGACTGTGGGTGTTCATCTTTCCACCCAACCATAGGCTCTTCATGCTCAGTAATTTCGGCAGAATTTCACCCCCATGTCAAGCCATGATACCACCAGGGAATTATCTTCATTCACCTCTCCTAGCTCGGACCTTTTCGAGGTTTATAAAATTCCTTTCCAACATCAATCTCACGACCCTCTCAGCTTAGGATGGATTCTTCGGTTCTCAGACTAGTCCTACAACCAATTTATTTCTATAAGACGCATGTCCCTTAGCCCCTATGTGGATTCACTCTCTCAAAACCAAAATTCTTTGCTCCTTTTTCTTTTTAAAATTTTTTCCAACTCTCTCCCTTCTCTCCCTCTTTATATTCTCTCCTCATGCATTATTTTTTCACGTAACACTTCTTACAAAGGTTCTTGGCATATCCTTCTTCCTTTTGTTAGAAGGAGCTCGGGATCAATATAGTTCATCTTGGAAAGTGTGAAACTGTACTCGGTGGCACCCTTGGCTAAAATTTGAGGAAATATTGTTATTTCCTTCTCATTGCTCATCAAGGTGGCTTGGGTTATGTTACACATGAATTTCCTTTCTATGCCCACTCACAAATCCCTCTCATGGTATCATGGTCAGTGCTCAAGGATTCACCCCATAGTCAGTTGTTGGGATTTTCCTTTAATCAATAATGCGTTTACAATATTTGCATGTCATTGCATGGAAATCTATAATTAGTAGTTTATAAAGGGGGTATTACAATCCCCCCCTTCAAAAGGAACACCATCCTCGGTGTTCTTCTCAACAACACCTTCCATGCATTTATCTTTCGGTTGCTTCAATAGTGTCCTCCCTTGCTTGTTCCAGTCCTCACTTGCACTCTGTCACTTCAGAACATGATATTATTTATGTTGATCATGGAGTATCACAAGGTTCTCATGTCACAATAATAGTCTTTTTAAACAATTTCCAGCTTGAAAGCCATCATATGTCCCTCTAGGATAGATATTTCATCTCATACAGTAATTGATGAGATACCATCATCAATTTATAAAATTTTCAAATCTCTCACCCATAGATTTCTGATTCCACATTTTCATTTTCAGATTGGCTCTTCACATGAACCAAATTCACAAGTATGATTTTTTCTTCGCATAATAGTTTGGCTCAACATGAATTGGTCTTCCCAGTGGGATTACAACATTGTCATATCCAAGACCCTTCTTCCTCCAATTTCAATATTCACATTGCCAAACAAGTTGTTGGTTTCTTATGAGCATCACTTTTTTATTGCACACTCACAATGGTTTATAACCAATTCTTAAAATTGTGCATTTCTAAAAAATAAATCACCTCTGTAAATCTATTTACTAATACAAGGAAAAAATGATGGGTATGTGTTATATTTTTTGCACGACTAGACTAAGTGTAAGATATGTTGTGTCGGGCGTGGAGGGGTGTTTGAAGGGGGGCCTCTAGGTCCCCTCTTCAGGGTTTGTAGGGGGGATATATCCCCCCTGCGCATGAGTTTAGGGGCAGCGCCCCCGAGAAATTCTTTTTACCTCGGGAAATGTGTCACATTTTTTCCTCGTTTTTCATGTTGCCTCGATTTTCGTGTCCATTGTTGGGCGGTTTTTCGGCACATGGTTTTTCCCGATGGTTTTCTATTTCCAGTTAATGAATTAGGATTTTTGACTAATACAGGTCATTGGGTTAGGGTTCTAGATGTCGTTGGCTCCTATATGTATATTGTATTGTAAACAATGTATCACTATGAATGAATATAGAATATGTTGGTTTTCCTGGTTTGGGTTTCAAGGGGAAAAATATATGTGTAATGTGTGTATTTTCCATTGTATCTTTTTTGTTCTTTTATTAAAAATATGTTTGTATTAAAATATTGTACAAGGTTAAAATCTACATTTGGTATTAGAGCATTGTTGGCTTTTGGGGGACACTTTTGTGGTCAAGGGTTTGGCTCAGGACTGTGATAAGCCTTGCTACAATGGGATATTTGTGGTATTGATTTTTCAAGTGAAATGAAATGGTGATCAGTTTGAAAATGGAGATCAAGAAGTTTAATGGGAAAAATTTTTATTTGTGGAAGCTCAAGATGGAAGATATGTTGGTGGATAGAGATCAGTGGATCATGGTGGATCCAAGTACTGCACCTACAGGAACTTCAACAGATAACTGGAAAAATTTGGATTGAAAGGAGAAGAGCACAATACGACTGTGTCTCTCAGATTCAATATTACTGAATGTGTCAGAGGAAGCTACATCAAAATATTTATGGATAAGTTGGGGAAGTTGTATTAGTCTAAGTCCCTAGTAACTAAACTATTCCTGGGAAATAATTTGTATAACCCGAGGATGAGAGATAGAGACTCAGTGGCAAATCATTTGAGCTCCTTCAACACTTTGGTAAGTCAGTTAGTATCTTTCGAGATTAAAATTTCAGATGAAGATAAGTGTATCAGTTTACTATGATCTTTACCAGACTCTTGGGATTGTCTGGCTGTGGCCATAGATAGTAATACAACTACCTTTAAGTTTGATGAAGTTGTCTCATCCTTGTTTTTGAAGGAAATGAAACAGAAGAACATGGAAGGACAAAGCACAGATGCATTATTTGCAAGAGGACGCTCCCAAGAAAGAAATAGATCTAAGTCCTCAAGTGGTAGATATAAGTCTAAGGGAAGATCTAAGTCTCCTGGAAATTTTGTAAAGGTATGTTGGAGATGTGGAAAAGAAGGGAACTATAAGAAGCAATGTAGATCCAAAGTTGAGAAAAAGAAGGGATCTGAATAATATCCTTCTACAGAAGAAAATACCTCTAAGGAAGAAGGAGGGGATGTGTACTTGGCTTCTTCAAGAGCACATGCAGATCATGAGGCATGGTTGGTTGACTCAGGTGCATCCTTTCATATGACTCCCCATAGGGAGTGGTTTTGTGAATATGAAATGTATGATGGAGGTAATGGTTTCTTAGCTGATGACTCGACAACCAGAATCATAGGTTGCGGAAAAGTCAATTTGACACTCATAGATGGAAGGATTAGAACACTACCTGGTGTTATGCACATCCCTGGATTGGGAAGAAATTTGATTTTTGTAAGAAAAATGGATGATGCAGAGGTAAAAAATATATTTGAAAACAAAACCTACAAGATGGTTCGAGGAGAAATGGTGTTGTTGAAGGGAGTTCATTTTGGAACTCTGTAAAATATGCAAGGAAGCACTATTAGTGATGGGTGTAATAGTTCCATTGTTCCAGATATTGGAGTTGAAGAAGAAAGAACTCCTACAGTCTATGGAGAAAAGGTTATGATGTGGCATCAAATGCTATGGCATATTGGAGAGAAGGGTCTTCGACCACTGCATGGTAAAGGTATAGTTAAAGGTATGTCTAAATTCTCTCTGGATTTTGATTTATGTGAAAATTGTGTATATTGGAAGAAGAATCATGTAATATTCCCCTCTAGTGCAACGAGGGCAGAAGGAATTTTACAACTAGTTCATAGTGATGTGTTTGGACCTGTGTCAGTTCCATCATTGGGAAAATATGTGTACTATGTCTCATTTATATATGACTTATCGAGGAATACTTGGATATATTTCCTCAGGAATAAATCTGAAGTATTTGACAGGTTTAAAGAGTTTAAGGATCTTGTTGAGAATCAAACAAAGAAAATTATTAAGGTGTTGAGGACAGATAATGATAGAGAGTTCTGCGGGGATGAATTTGAATAATTCGGTAATAAGTGTGGTATAGAAAGGAAAAAGACTAATCCATATGCACCTCATAAGAATGGAGTTGAAGAAAGGATGAACAAGACGCTAATGGAAAAAGCAAGGTGCATGCTCAGTGGTTCCAGGTTAGGGAAATAATTTTGGGCAAAGGAAGTGGGTACTACATGTTACCTGGTCAACAGCTCACCCTCATCGGCATTGGATGACAAGACTCCACAAGAGGTATGGACTGGTAAGAAACCTTCTCTCACACATCTCAAGTTATTTGGTTGTGAGGCCTATATTCATGCTCCAAAGGAAAACATGAGTAAGCTAGATAAGAAGGATGAAAAGTGTATCTTTATTGGGTATAAAGATGGTCTCAAAGGTTATAAGATTTGGAACCCATAAAATAAGAAGGTTGTGTATATCTGAGATGTAGTATTTAGAGAAATGAAATATGTTGTTAAACAAAAAGTCCTACCAAGTAAGGAAGAACCAAAGAAAATAGAGTTTGATTTCAAGGATGATGAATCATACTCTACAGAAGAACAGGAATTAGAAGAAGAAGATCCTCATACTCCAGTATTGAGGAGATCAATTCAAGAAAGAAGGATACTGGAAAGGTATAATCCATCTGATTTTCATTCAAATTTTTCTTTGTCTATTATTGATGATGATCCTAGACCTGTCAGGGAGGCAGTGGATTCAGAGGATGGAAAAACATAGAAAAAGGCCATGGATGAAGAAATGACATCCTTGTATAAGAATGATGCTTGGGATCTAGTGGATTTTGTTACTGGAAGAAATCCCATTGACAACAAATGGGTATTTAAAAAGAAGCTGAATGTAGAAGGAAAAGTGGACAAATACAAAGCTCGATTAGTAGAAAAGGGTTATTCCCAGGTTGAGGGAATTGATTTTGTTAGATGTTGTTGTTGCATTTGATTTTGAAGTAGAACATATGGATGTGAAGACAACATTACTACATGGGGATATGGAATAAGAAATCTATATGAAGAAGCCAGAAGGTTTTGTTGTGAAGGGGAAGAAGGAGATGGTATGAAAGTTGAAAAGGTTTGTGTATGGTTTAAAACAATCAACAAGGATGTGGTATCAAAAAATTGTTACTTATATGTTGGGACTTGGCTTCAAAAGAAGCAAAGAGGATCAATGTGTGTATTTTAAATTAATTGGTGATCATTTTTTTTATTGGGTCTTGTATGTGGATGACATGTTGTTGATAGGAAACAACAAGGAGATTATCTAGGATGTGAAAATGTAGTTTTCCTCTAAATTTGACATGAAGGATCTCGGTGATTCAAATTTCATCTTGGGCATGGAAATTAAAAGAGATCGGAAAAAAGAGGAAACTCTAGTTAAATCAAAGAAAATATGTTGAGACAATATTGCGAAGGTTTAATATGAAGGAATGTAAACCAGTCAAGATCCCTATTCATGTTGGTGTAAAGTTATCTATGGATCAGTGTACCAAGACATAGGAAGAGGAGGAGGACATGTCTCAGGTTCCATATGCGAGTGAAGTTGGAACTTTGATGTATTCAATGGTCTGTACTAGACCAAACATTTCACATGCAATGGGAGTTTTGAAAAGGTATATTTCAAAACCAGGGAAGGATCATTAGACAGTAGTAAAAAGGTTTTCCAGGTATTTGTGTGGAACTACTAGATATGGATTGTGCTACCAAAGGAAGACCAGGATTGGATAGAGTATTGGGCATACATGGCTTTGTTGATGCATACTAGGTTGGATATGTAGATCGTAGGAGATATACAAGCGGGTATGTGTTTAACCTATTTGGAGGAGCAATCAGTTGGATGAGAAAAAGACAAGCTGTAGTTGCACTTTCAACTACAAAATTTGAATACATGGCAGCCACTCATGCAAGTAAGGAAGTAGTATGGTTACAAATATTGTGTTTAGGTATTGGGTTGGTACAGAAATATGTAAGCATATATTGTGACAGTCAGAGTGCAATTTTTTTGGCGAAGAACCCGGATTATCATTCAAAGACAAAGCATATTGATATTCAATATCACTTTGTCAGAGACATGGTTAAATAAAAGAAAGTTTTGTTGATGAAGGTGGACACTTTGAATATTTCTGCAAATTCATTAACAAAATATGCAAGCATTGAGAAGTTCTATTGGTGTAAAGGATCCATGGGCATTATTTCCTTGGAATGTTGACTATGTAACCCTATAACCCCCTATATGCAAAGAAAACAACAAGTGGGAGAATGTTGGGTATGTGTTATATTCTTTGCACAACTAGCACTAGTGTTTGCTATGTTGCATTGTGCACACAGGGGGGTTTGAGAGGGGTCCGCTATGCCTCCCCTTTGAGGGTTTTAGTGGGGATATATCCCCCCTGCCAGGGTTCGAGGGAAGCGCCCCTGAGAAGAAAAAAATCCTCAGGAAATGTGTCGCATTTTTGCCTCATTTTTGTGTCACCTCGATTTTTGTGTCCATTGTTGGGCGGTTTTTTGGCACATGGTTTTTTCCGATGGTTTTATATTTTCGGTTAATGAATTAGGGTTGTTGATTAATACAAGTCATTGGGTTAGGGTTTTGGATGTCGTTGGACCCTATATGTATATTGTATTGTAAACAATGTATCACTATGAATGAATATAGAATATGTTGGTTTTCCCAGTTTGGGTTTACAGGGTAAAAATGTTTGTGTAATGTGTGTATTTGTCATTGTATCTTTTTTGTTCTCTTATTGAAAATTTGTTTTCTATAAAATATTGTACAAGGTTAAAATATACAAAAAAGGAGTTTTCATTCCTTATGTATGCATTATATTCAGCATACCCAACTTTTAAAAATTTAATCAATTTTCATATGCATTGGTTTCAAATTACCATATTCTATGTTAGACACTCTTCCATGGTACGTTGGAACTCAGCCAACCTTTCACCACATGGATCATTAACTCATATTCATTATTCAATAGGAATGCATTTCATTATTTGAGCTAATCATGATATCAAATCAACATACATTATATGAAATTAAAACATCATATGAAAGTGTTCAAGAATTATTTCTTCACTAATAACTAGGGTGCCAATACTCATGGCCACCCAATTATCTCTTTACCATTCTTCAACTCTAGTAGAGTATTGGAAGATTCTTCTTCCACAATGGGCAATCCTATAATGTATCACTCATAAAAACATGTTTTCCCTCAATTCATTAACCAATGTGTTGTTTATGATAACTTTTGTTCATAACCATTCATGATTAATTAATACATCAATGACACATTTGTTCATGAATTTTTATGCAAGGATTTTAAACATCTTCAACTTCCAAAGGTTGTTTTCTCTATCCTCCAGGTTCTTTTCCTAAATCATAACCTCTTGGTTATCAATGGAATACAATTTCCACTCAAAAACACATCCATATCATCATCAAAATAGTAAAAAAAATCAAAAGGGGTTCTTACCCAATCCCTTTTAGTCCTCATGCCACACGGGCATGGAAGCTTTTGCTTGTCCTAGTTTTCATCAACCTTTCTGACATTACCTCATCAACGGTACTTCATGGGAACTCGCAAAGTCCCATAATCAATATTTCAATGGAATCCTTCTTGCAATTATCGTCTTCCTGAGGTTTTCCACCATTGGTAGTTGTCTTCCCTTACAACTCCATTATTTTCTACACATGACATACATCATCACCTTCACAATTATATCAATTGTCTTGTTAAATAAGAATGTATGTATCATTACATTTAAAACAACAATCATTTTTAGATATGTCCTAGCATATCTATATGTATGTTATGCTAGAGACATTCACACACAATAGCACGTCAGTTTTCTCATCCCAGATAAACACAATAAATAACTAGAAATGGGTTAAAGGACTCTTCCCTTTTCCAACTTATTCTACATAGTTTGGAATTTTCAGCTTAACTAAACTATTCCCAAGGCCTCACTTCCCTTGCAAAATCGTGGTTTAACAATGATCATTTATTTAAACATATTCATAAATTTATTTTCCAGCTGCACTTTTTAAAGTTTACAAATTTGTTAAGAAAGCATAGTTTTAAAGTGAGAAATGTGTTCCTCCTTCTCTCATTTATTACTTATGCAATTCATACCCTTTTTGGATCTTGCCAACTCTGTTCCTTGAGTAGTCTCGGTTAAGTTTTTCTTGACCTTTCCTAGATGCAACATCATAGTCAACTCATTATGAACCAGTGCATCCTGCACCTTTCCCAAACAATATAGGATCGGTTATCGTTCATTTGTTTATGTTTCATCCATGCAATACATTTTAAAATGTAATCCTAGATTCCTATACAAACAGGAATTGCAACATACTAGTTAGTTTTCTAGCAGTCATTAAGAATATGGATCTTTTCTCCAGATAGAGTATTTAGACAGTTCCTTCACAAGGAACTTCTTCAACATGCAACTTTCTTGTTTCACATCCATTACCATTTGAAATGACCTCAACCTTGAGTTAGCCTCAACTTCAATATTTCAAAGTTTTACCCAATATTTTGTAAGGAATATAAGCATGCATTCTTATGACGCATTCAAATTGTACATTCCACATGTATCATTACTCTATTAACTTATCTTCATAGTGCACTTAACTACATGCATCATCATATTATGTGCCTACCATAGGCAAACTTTACAATTTCACATGCATATCGATTTAAGTCATCTCACTCATGATTATTCACAATCATTCACATGCAATATTCAAAGATAAAATCATATTTCCTTCTTTCAATAACAACATAGCTTCCTTTCTCATGGTTCTTTCAGAATTTCATATTATCTCTCTCTTTGAGGAGTGGCATACCTCCTCCTCAAGCTAGCATTCAAAGAAAACAAACAGCCTCTTCAAAACAGAGTTGGTTATGTATCCATAACATTATCCAATCTTGGAAAGTACACTCCTTTCCTTACTTCCTTTAATACACTCCCAAGGTACAAACCCAATGAATACAAGTACAAAAATACAATATAACACTCATTTACTAAAATTTTATAGCATTCATTCATGTTTATCTGATCTTAATATCAACCTTCTTTAAACAGAAATTACAGCCATCCAAATATAGACATATTCATTTATGCCTTGATACTAGGAAACCCTATAATGCATTCAATCCAAGAACTCGAGAATCCACTTACATACATAGATATTCAGCATGAAAGTTCACTCATTTCACCCTTTTCCATGTCATTAACACAAATTGGCATTTCAAACTTCCATACCATTCTTCCCTGGGATCTTACAATCATTCATATGACAAGTCCCATAGGTATACTTGTAATTAGGTTTCCCTCTTTTCATGACAACAAACATCAAGAAACCACTCTTTCTCAATTGATATCAAAGCATCCCACAATTCAGAAAATAACAATAGGTAACTATAACACTACCCAAGGTAGCAAGTTAACAATTCCTATTTCTCTTCCTGCCTCAAACCATTCTTGGTCGACAGACCTCTACCTACCAAGGAAATCCTTTCCTGGATTCCTTCTTAATGTTGCATGAGTATACTATTCCATACCCATATGGCTATTATTCACCTATAAATGTCAATCTAACCCATTGGTATTTTGAAAACTCCCAATCATTTTCTTTACCATATTTTGGATTAGCTCCTTCATTGATCCATTACATCTTTAATCTCATAGAACTATATCTAAACACCATTATCAACATTTTATTCATGTTGCTAACTTTCCTCCTGATACAAAATCATCCTCAATTAAACATTCCATCAGTAGACCATACCTTTCAACCCACCAAAAGTTATAATATGTCTATTTTCATGTTCAAACATGCTTACTCATGTCAATAGGTGCATACCCATTTTGTACATTCATGAGCTCATAATTGGCTCATATGTTTCATCTCACCTATTTTTTGAGGACTATCATTATTTCATAGAACTCTTTTTTCTTTTATTAAATAGGTTATCTCAGCTACAGGATTCATTCATTACAGGTCAAGTGAACTGACCTTACACATTTCCTATCAATCCTCTAATCATGAGGAATTAAACATATATGGTTTAGTATTTAATTTGAGCAGTAATTAATACTGTCAAGGATTCTATCAATCCATACTTAATTCCTTTAACCACAAGGAATTTTCCATAAGGGTCTTATCCCTTATATAAATAGCCATTATAAATGCAAGAGGAATTTTCCATAAGGGTCTTATCCCTTATTATAAATAGCCATTATGGAAGTCTTGCTCCTATTTGTCTGTCTTCTATAATGATAGACAATAATTGTAGGTTTGGTTTTATCAACCATTTATATATCTAGGAAATATCGACCTATTTTATCTGAGATAGTTCAACTTGATATCTTTCCACATTCCCCTTGATATCTAGCAGATGTTTAAATATGTTAATTTTACCCAAAGTTCCAGAGCTATTCTCCTTATCGAGATCCAGCAAAAAAAAAATTATTAAGACAAATGTTTCTTCACAAGAGTCTCTCACCTCTTTATCCATTTTTCTGTTCTCTGATAGATTATGCTCCCATGCCTTTAACAGGAAGTTACCTCTGGATTGTTCTCGAATGGAAAATATGGAATCGATGACCATTTCCTCTTTCACCATTGATATGATAGCCTCCTGGAAAGTACTTTGAGCCACCTTAGCTTCTCTCTCTTAAGGTTATTTTTTCTAAGGCTTGATCTATCAACTGAAAATGATCCTGGATGATCTCTACTTTAGTAAGTAGAATCTGTTGAACTGTTTCTATCTTCTTTTGTATTTTTGTGGCTTGAGTTTGAAACGTCGCTACATCTATGACCTAACTTTCAGTAGAATTTAATTTAGATTGCAGTTGTTTTATTAACTCCTCCTGTTAACGTACTTGTGCTTGACTTGTCTGAGCCAATTACTGTATTTGATCAAGATTAGATTTGAGTTATTCAATTTTTTGTTGATTAGTTTCTCTGACTTGTTCAAGGTTTTTACATGCCTCATTCCTGACATTCGCTTCTACAGTTTCCATCTGAGTCTGTAATTTTTTGATTAGCAAGTCTTTTTGTTTGAGCCACTCCTTCAAGGTTCCAACTGAATATTGGTTGGTCATTGCATAAGCCCCCAATGTTCTTTCTATCTCATCGGTGAATTCTTCCTCTTCTAAGGATTCTCCATCTGTTAGTATTTTGTATTTCTTAGCTGTTGCACCTGCCTTTTGGTATGTTTCTCGCTTCACCACGACCTTCCTTTTCTTGCTAAAAAATGAATCGCTAGGAGGTAATTATTTTATAGAGATAGGTGTTAAATCGTCTTTAAATATTATCTCTGCATTGGGACTCCCCTTTGTAAATTGTAAGGGCCTGACGGATGGAATGGGACTGCCAATTTATTTGGATGCTTGTTTCATGATAGAATTTGTGGCCGTTTCATTTGATGGAGACAAGGGTATGTCTCCTACCCCTTTTGAAGGGGTCTCCGTTTGATCCTTGACCTATTTAATTGGTGTATTTGTCTCTGGGAATTTTCTTCTTGGTTTGGGATCTCGGTTTTCTTTTCGAGGTCTCAGTTTCCTCTCTGTTCTCCTGAATTTTTGGTTTGTCAGGATTTGTATCCGTTGAACCTTGGGCTTCTATTTGTTGTGTACTTGGAGGTTTTTAGTTTTTTCCTTGCAAAACTTTGGGAAGGCTACTTCTCCGGTGTTCCTGGAATTTCTAGAAATCGGCCATCTCTCCGGGCAGTAGAGCTCGAACTCGACTTAACACTTCTGAGTAAGATCTCGCTACTCAAAAAATTTCGTCATGGGGGGAATATTCATGCTCATATATTTTTAGACCACAACTTTCCATATGGTTACCCATGACCCTATGAGGATCTTGTTTCTTAAATTCAATGTCTACTAGTTTCATTTCCTCTAAGACCGTGGCCTCCGCTTTGGCATGGACGAAATCTAATAAAGAATATGTACCAATGTGTACGGGAAAAGACGGCCATACCTTTTTTTGAAATCCTTTGAGTTCTTTTCTTATCCCACCGAGCACAGTTTGTCTGGTGATTTCTCGACATACTAGATTGTCTGGTAAGAATAGCGGTAGGGCATAAGGGGGAACAGAGTAGCCAAAAACCCTAATATACGAGAATTGTTCTTCTAGGTACCAGTCTACCACATTGTTTAAGTTTGTCACGATTTTATTCGAAATCCTGGGAGGCGGATGGTCGTAGATAATGACATGCATCGGTACCATTACACAGTTGAAAATATCATAGATGAAGTCCTTGGCCTTATCTTCCTAGAGTTTGGAGTGGTACACATGAATAGGCTCTGTTTTATTTGGGTCCAGCTCCTTCTCATTAATGGAAAAGGTGTCATGAAGCAAACAACATCCATAATTTACGCAGACATGAAAAACGAAGATGTTTTCCTGCTCGCCCTTTGTTCTTGATATTCTGTAACATGGTCGGCCAATTGAAATAGTACCCCTCTGCTACTGTACCCCTCTTCTACTGTGTGGATAAGCGATACCCATGGGAGAAAACAATGCGCAGTATTCTCTCTCCCATAAATCTTGCATACCATCATTGCTACATACATAAATTGTGGATGTAACGAAGGGATTGTGTATATACCATGAGTGTCTTCCCTAAACTTTTCAGGGCATGAGCACCAATCTTTGATCAGGTCGAATAAGCTTTTTCCAAATTGCTCGCATTCTTTATTTTTGAAACCCTCTAAGAATTTGTCATTGTCAGTAAAATTGGGTGTGGGGGACAATTTTTACATCGCTTGTAGATGCTCCAGCCTAAATTTCCCAACAGCCACCTTCCACGCGTTAAATATTGTCCTAGTCGGGACATCTACGTGGTCCAGCGCCCATTTAACCATATCACAATAGGGGAAAAGTCGCGGCCTTGTTGCTACCTTTTGAAATTTTCACTGAGCGACCACCTTGTATTTGATTTACAAGTCATCTTTCTCATTGTCGCTTGAGTCGCCTGGGTAGTTTATTAGCTCGTATTGCAAGATGTTGAAAACCTGTGTCCATTTTTTGACTGTGTCCAATTTTCTAAGCGAGGTATCAGAGATAATATTTGAATTCTGACCTGAACTTTCACCAATTGTTTTGGGCATTTTCCATGGATCCATGATGCAAAATCTCGAGCTTATAGTTCATGTCACAGAGGATGCAAATAAAAACAATGGTTATATCCCTAAAATCGCTCTGTGAAACTATAATGAAATTAAAATAATGACGGAAATTATTTCACTTAGAGTACTCGAGTCTGTGCGGGTCCTTTCTGACACAAGTTTAATTCTTTTAATAGAAATACTCTAAAATGAAGGAAGATCTTACTTTCAATCATTCCCCTAATTCGTTTATAAATGCCATAAATGTTTGATATTTCCTGATTTGAGATTATCGTAGGAACATTTAATTCTTTACTCGTAAGCTCGATAGGTTTAAAGTTGTTTAAGATATTAATTTTTCCAATTTAATCCTTTAATTAATCGCAATTAGTTCTTAATCCTTTTCCGGCGTTCGTAGTCTTGGGCCATGAACCCCAAATTTGCGATATTGTGATTTGGTTAATTAACTTTCATCAGACTTAAGTTCTTAATTTATCGTGATTAGTTTATAAATCTCGCGACCTCGGGTATTGATATTACAAAGGAGTCATTCTAAGGTAAAATCAATGAGTCGCGAAGTCGCCATAATTAACTAATGTTAATTATCGTTAGCCTTGTAATTAACCAGGTTTATCTTAAGTCGCTTTCGCGACTTTGTACATCGAACACTCAAAGGTCTCTCGAGGTGTGACTCCCGAATCGCGAAAGTGCGATGCGTTAAAATGGTGATAATCACTACTCAAACTTTCGATGATCATGATTAAGCTTAACCCGACATTGCTATTTCGCATGTCGAGACATTGGGAGTTTTGATACGTATAACTGTTAGATTTGCAAAATCCCGAAATCCAAGATTTGAGGTTTATGGTTATTGTTTTTGTTACTTCAAAGAACAAGTGGCTTCAACCTTTTGGTAACTAGATAATTTGAAAAATATATGTGTTCCAACATAGGCTTCATCTAGGGATCTCGTCTCCCTGTGGGATGAGAAGAACAGTAGACCACCTTCCTTTATTGGGTAAATGGAGTCATTACTTTGTTTTTGTGAAACATTTTCAGAAAGAGGGTACAAAGAGAATCTGAGGTTTAATCTTTATCTCTGAAAGCTTTTGAAACTTAATCGTTTACTAATCTCAATTTTAGGTCCTTATATGACTTCCTCTTCGTTAAAAACGACTTCGGATCTGCTTACGATAATCAAAACAACCTTAGTATTTCTAACAGGTTTTGTCGATCTTTCTTACATCAAGCCAAAGTAATTTCGGTGTTTTTTAATCAGGGAGCCCTGAGTGAACTTGGGATGTAGATCTAGTCCAAAAGAAAACTGGTTACCAGAGTACAATATAATTCATGTATAACAACCTTATAGATATCTTAGACATTGCTTCACTGCCAGCGAGCTTGTTCAATACCCCAATGAAGTTATTTGATTTCCTTATTGAATTTCCTTTCACCACTTCAGTTTGTAACTTTGCATTTAAATTCTGAGATGAGGGCGATCATTTAATGAATTTCCTTTCATCATCTCTTTTTTGAACTAGATGGGGGAAATCATTTGTGAATTTCCTTTCATCATCTGTCTTATACTTTCTTTTTAGAACATGAAGTGGGGGCAATCAATTTGTATAAATCATACGAGGGGTGATATCTGTTGATAATTTTGGCAACAGAGGTCTGTTAATTCACTTTGATTACTCTGGACAAGTGTTCTTTTGACCTTCAAAACATCTTAGTTTGCAGGAAACTTATGGGGGGTTTTTTTATTTCCAGGGGCCTTCTTCTGAGCAAGATTAATCATTTAAAACCTGTTAAAAGACTAAGAGAGTTGGGATTAGCCTATACATACTTTTGTTCAGTAGGAGCCCGAGGAGCCATGAGGACTTGCCCTTTTTCTAAAGATTTGTTTGTCCGCTTTTAGAGGTAAAGTGTTACCCCTCCTTCCTCTGTGGAGGCCATGGGGAGGCATCTGGATTCAAGGGGAATAATACCAAAGATTTGAAACAGGGTGACAGAGGGGTTTCGAATTTCATAAACGTGGTTCTTATAATGTAAACCCAACTCTTGAAAAATGTTCTCTGTGTTCACTTTATTTCTTCTTTTTCCGTTTATTTTAATTTTATCCAAAGATCTCTTTTGTGATTTACTTTGAAAATTCGTTCCTTTAATATAATATTGTTGTTATGCCAGGTGATATTCTTTGGAAATCTAAATAATTCAAAGACTCATACCTTTGACTCACCATTTCACTCTCATCTAAGTAAATTATTTATTTATCACCTATTTTGGGATGACCAATATTTCTGATATACGACCACTTGTTTGTCTTCTTCGTAATGTTTGAGCTATCGACAACAATCCTGCGTAAAAAAAACATGAAGAGTGTCAGGGTTTTGTAAGTCACAATGTTCGATGAGTAAATTATTTAAAATCACTAACCTGTTTTATTTGCGGTGGAAGTAAGACTTACCTAAAACTGTAAAAAACAGAAAACACAAACCGGTATATACAATGGGATTTTGGAAATCGTTTATTGCATATAGTGCTTAAGATAACGCCCTTTGATAGGGGCGTTGAGAATTTTTTCATCCAAATTTTCTAACAGAAATGAGTTCTTCCCTTCGGACGCTGCAACTTTGAATGGTCCATACTAGATATGATCGAATTTTCCATGTTTGGTCGAGTCTTCTCTCCTAGCGTCCCATTTCAAAACTAGGTCACCAGGGAGGAATTCCCTATCTTTAGCCTTATGATCAAACATAACTTTCATGTTGTCTTGATATTTCTGAAATTTTTCATCCACTTCAACCCTAATTTTCTTAACTTCGATCAGTTGATTTATTCTTCTTGTGACATGATTTGGTTCTTCTTTTTCATCTTGCCAAAGTTTCATTACAGGTAGAGCCAAATTAATGGGTAATACCACATCGGTCCTGCATACCATTTGAAATGGAGAAGTATCGATTCATTTCTTGGTGCCTATCCGATTTGCCCAGAAGGCATATTTCAAATGCACATGCCAGAATTTATTATTTTTCATTCAAAACCTTTTTTATTATGGTGATTAAGCTTTTGTTTGATGATTCATCTAACCTATTGCCTTGAGGATGGCACGATGTAGAATGACCCAACACAATATTGTATTTTTGGCAAAAGTTGACCATTGCCATAGATTTGAATGCCTAGGCATTATCTGTAACTATCTTCCGGGAACAGCCGAATCTAGATAACATATTTTCCTCCAAGAAATTTATTACCACTGAATATGTCGCTTTCCTGGTCGGGATAGCTTCTACCCATTTGCTGAAATAGTCTGTAGCGGTCAGGATCCATCTATGTTGTGTGTTGGAGTGTGGATTGATCTCGCCTATAAAATCTAACCCCCATTGTTGAAAAGGGGATTTTGTTTTAACCGAGACCAAAGGTAACGTCGGGAGTTTATGCTTGCCTGAAAATAATTGGCTGGAGTTATAGGATATGAATTTGGCATACACATCAGTTAATAACTTAGGCCAATAATATCCTACTCTCAGGATTTTATAGGTTGTTTCTCTCCACGCATGATTTCCTCCGCACACTCCTTCGTGAAATTCATTTATAACTCTTTCTGTTTTAGATTCTACTAAACAAACTAGTAGGAAACCTAAAGGGTCTTTCCAATACAACTAGCTTTCTGAGATACAATACTTTACCGCATGCAATTTCAATGTCCTAGTCTTAGATGGAGACATATTGTTTGGGAATTTAAGAATCAGAAGATAAGATACTATGTCTTTATACCAACCCGAAGATGCAAATTTCTCTTCGATTCTAGTTGTGGCTATCTAGTCGTCGAATTCATCTATGTCTGAATATCCTTCATGCTCTTGTAGGTTATTTATTCCAAGTGCTCTGAAATTTGATTCGGCTAGTAGTTTAGCCAAACCCTGCCCCTCTTCCCATCAATATTAGGATGAACCAATATATCTTTAATGGAACTAGTGGGTACATATGCAATGATCTTGGAATGAAGTACATAGGTTCTGAAATCTTTTAGTGCTTTCACCATGGCATATGCTTGTTTTTCCATTATGTTGCACCTCAATTTTGCATCCCTAAGTCTCTTACTAAAAAATGCTATTGGTTTCTCAAAACCCTCTTCATTCTTCTGGAGGAGTACCACCACAATTGTATGTTTGGATGCAAATGAAAAGATCAAAAATTCCTTTAGATAATTAGGGATTGTCAGTACAGGTGCTTCACCTATAATTTTCTTGATGTTGGCAAATGATGTTTTTGCTTCGGATGTCCATTTAACTTCATTGTTCTTCTTGATCATATCTGTAATCAATTTCACAATTTCAGCAAAGTTCGGGATAAATCTCCTCAAAAAAATTATTTTCCCTAAAAATGACTGGATTTCTTTTACATTTCTAGGAATATTTATAGTTTCAATAGCTTCGACCCTTTTAGGATCGATTTTAATTCCATCCAGAGATACAATATGGCCCAAGAGTTTACCTTCTTGCATCGCAAAGTGAGATTTCTTGGGATTTAGAGACAAACCAAATTTGTAGCATTTCTCACATGTTTGCTTGAGGTGGATTAGATGTTCTTCATCAGATTTGGAAAAAATGGTCAGATCATCAAGATAAATAACGACAAATTTATCTCTTTCGTCGATGAAGGCAATATCCATAGCTCGTTGGAAACTAGCACCTGCATTCATACAACCAAAACGCATTTTGTCATACATAAATGTACCCCATGGGGTGGTGAATGTTGTCTTTTCTTTATCGTCTTCATTTACAACAATCTAATTGTAACCGGAAAAACTCTCAATCATTGACATTCTATTTTCTCCGACCACTTTTTATAGAACATGGTCCATTTTGGGTAGCGGATAATTGTCTTTGAGAGATGATTTATTTAAATTTCTAAAATCTACACAAAGTCTGATTTATTCGCTCTTCTTCCTAACCGGGACTAGATTAGCTACCTACTCAGAGTACCTGAGTGGTACGATTATTTTAGCATACAGGATCTTTTTTACTTCTTTTTTGACCATGGGAAATACTATGGGATTGATTTTCTTGAGCTTCTATTTGAAAGGTTTAACACCTGGATTTAAAGGAATCTTGTGTTCGATCATAGCAGTGTCATAGGTTCTCAGCTAGTCGTAAGACCAGGCTAACACGTCTTTATACTGCTCGAGTAAATCTGCATATTTACCTTTCATCTCAGGAGGAATATATTTTGATATTTTTACTATTCTAGGCTTTTCCTTGGTACCTATATCGCAGTCTTTGACTTTTTCTAGTTGAGTTTGCAGAGAAGATTTTAAGGGCATGTTGTTTTGATCAAACAGTCTTTCTAAGGGGATTAGTCCTTTAGGGATTTGGTTGTTTTTTAGTACTAACATGCAATGATTCGCTATATTTTCTTGGAATTCTTGAGGATCTTCCCCTTCTTTCATAATCCAAGTATGGTCGTTCTAGTTTTCTTGGTCAATATGCGTCTCGGCAAAGTCTTCCACCATTTCCAGGAACTTTTTAATCTATTCATCGTCTTCAAACACATGCCAGTGTTGTATATTGTTTGGTATGGAGGGTATGTGCCTCATCTCTATGTGATACTTGTGTTTAAAAGTTGTAGGAGGTGTTAACGTTGAGGCTGCTTTGGCTAATGAATCAACTTGCAGATTTTCTATACAGGGACTGTGATGGATATTAAATGATGAGAAAAAAATTTCCATTAAATCCTAGGAACAGTTTCTATAAGATCTCAATCTCGGGTGTTTGGCCTGGTACTACCAATTTACTTGTTTCACAATTAATTCTACATCTCCATACACTTCCAAGTTTTTTATATTTAACTTTCTGGTAGCTTCTAATCCCAAGACCAGGGCTTCATACTCGCATACATTATTCATGTATTTTATGTCCCATTGTAGTCTGTAGGAGAAAGGAATGATAAACCCATCTCCGAGTGCTACAAAAAGTACTCTTGTGCCTGATCCTTCACATGACGAAGCACCATTGAAATACATTTTCCAAATTATGGTACTATATACAGTTTCATTTATATTTTTGGATTTATTTTTCTTTGTACAATTTTCTTCTCTACATTCATCCACATCATCATCAATTGATAAAATACAATTTCCAAGATCTTGATCAGCGACATAAACAGGTTAATTGCTAGGATTATGTGGATCACTTACTATATATGCTAGTCGTGTTTCCCCGTATAATCATATGAATTGTCCTCCAAAAATGGGAATCATGGCATACGTCATGTCTAGCTGAAGGGATACTCCAAGATTAGTGCCCCAAGACCTGGATAATATCATACCATACTTTAGAGGTATATCATCAATAACCACATCCATCAGAACACTTTTTACTGGGATCAGTACAAGATTTACCACTAAATATTTGATCATTCCCATACATTTAACTTTTCTTGAATCAAATGAATATAGGTCTTTGTATGGCTTGGTAATTTCAAGTCCAAGTCTATCCATAATATCCTTGGGAATCATGTTATGTGAGGCTCCAGAATCCAGCATGCAGTTATGTAGCAGACGATCATGCACATTTAGTGTAATGTAGAAAGGAGCAACACTATCTCTAGCCCCTTCAAAATGCAGACCAAAAATTATATTAGGCTTATCATCTTCCAAATTTATAACGTCATCTTGACTTACCATATCTGAAAAATTTATCATTTTGTTGATTTGTTTTCGGTAAATAGGATTCTTTGTCAGTTCAACCAGAGGTATCAGTATTTTGATTTTGTTAATCTCATTTTTTACGTTGAAACCTCCTATAGTTTTTTCAGTTTCTCTTATTGGTACTTCGGTCTCCTTCTTTTCTGCTTTATTTGTTTGTATTGCTTTATTTTCAGGTCTTTTTGTTCCTGCCATCTATGTTTTGGCTGTCTTAGTTTTGGCACCTTGTGGGTCAACTCCTTTTAGCTTGGTGTTATGTGTTTCAATTTCCTTTGGAGTTGGTTCATATACTTCGCCTCTCTGCAGGATTTTCTTTGGTTGGGTAGTTGTCATGTTTTTAGTTTTAGACCTTAGATTATACTTGTTTTGGAGTTCGGCTATTATAGTATCGATGATTCCTTGGCAAGCAAGGTCCTCTGTATTATTTGTGATGCTATCCTTCTTAAACCAATGTTCTGTTTTTAAAGACCTCTCATAATATTGTCTAGTTAAATGAGGTCGATAACAATCCTCACCGACATTATTCATATGTTCTTCTAAATCCTCAAATCCTTGTATGTCATTTCCTCCTATAAAATTTTCATTTTTTAAAGGAGTCTGAACTTTTTGATATTCATTTTTAATTTGTCTTTGTTATATTTGAGGATTGGGGTTCCTCCTGAATTCTCTCCTAATGAACTAATCTGCTTTAGATTGATCTAGTTCCATCTTTGAAATTTTATTTGACAATTCTTTAATTATCTTTGCCATATCATCCATCTTGTCGTCTGTAGACCTCTCAGATCTGAAGAGTCCTGCTTGTTTCCTAAATCGTTTAATCTCTTTGTTTCCCGTTTCCACCTTTGTTTTTAATTTTCTAGAAGCCATCATATTTGACTCAATTTCTACAGCGTCATCTTGCATTCGGGTAAGTTCAGTCACTCTTATTTCTCCCAATAATAGTTCGAAATCGGGTTCGAAAGCTCCTACAAAAGTTACCTTTGTTGCAGGCTAGGAAGTTTTAACTTCAATTCGGATCTTGCTATATAATTTATTAAACCTTTGGATGAATTCAACAACAGTTTCTGAATTTTTCTTCCTTAAAGCCCCAAACTCAGTTAAATAATATAAGTGATATTTCCTTTCACCCCATTGTCTAGAGAAAAGAGTTTTTTAGTGCATGCGTGGGATAATGTAGAACGTAGACGGAAGCTTCAAAACCGAGTTCTCCATGTCCCTTCGAGAAAGGTTGAACAAACAATAGTGAATATCGTCTTAGATTGCTGTGAGACCGAGGTAATATCAGTGAACTGATCAAAGGAATTTATATGTTCAGTTGTGGTTAGATCTCCTTCCTGTAAACTTAGGTAGGTTTTCATGTAGTTTTCAAGTAAATCATGAAGAGGTACTAGGAGGACCAAAGGAGGTGTGTCATGACTACTTGTGAAAATTCTAGAGTGGGGTGGAGCCTTGGTACTCCCTCCTCCTCCTCTTCTTGACGCCATATATATTCTTGGAGAGGAAACTGGTACATTATAAATAGGGTTTTCAAAGATGTATAGCGATCTTTTAGCTTCTTCGGGATAAAGCAAGAAAGATTCTGAGAACCGTTTATCAGAAGTGAAACTGAAGGGGAAACAAGATCTGAGGTTCGGTTCCTCTAACTTACAATATATATAAACGGGAGAACCTACAGGAGTTGAATCTAAGTGTATGGTATACTCTTCTAGACTTTTTGAGGTTGGGAAATTTAGTTTGAGGGATGATGGGATATCAATCAAAATAGACTTTACTGTATATGTCTGACCTTCACTTACACTGGAGGTAGTCAAAAGAGCTTCGGTCTTAATTTAGGGTTTATGGTTTACAAGTGGGAGACACTTAATAGATTGTGTGTGGATTTAGGTTGAGTAAAACATGATGTACTTAATGAATCCTCTTTGTTATTTTGGAGGTAGTCAAAAGAGCTTCGGTCTTAATTTAGGGTTTATGGTTTCAAGTGGAACCTTAGCCTTAGATTGTGTGGATTTAGGTTGGTAAACCGCAGTAGCTTGCTTAATGAATCCTCTTGTTTTCAGTATTTTTTTAGGTTTGGAAACAGGCGAGGTCTGCTTATCATCTAGGTTTTGTTGGGTGTTCCTTTAACCGAATGCCATCTTTTTTAAATTGTGAAGTTGCCAAGTGAATAATAAAAACTTGGCATTTATAATGTGTTTGGTCTCTGTTCACTATCAAAGAAAGAAACTTGCAAATGTCATTCTCCCAGGGAAAAATAACTTCGTTTTTCCGTCCCCGGCAACGACGCAAAAAGGATGGTGTTCCTGAGTTTATACTAAGGGTATAAGTATAATGTCAGGCATTAGGAAATGAGGACAAGGTTTCAATGTTTTCCTTTCACCACATAAATAGCAGAGAAAAGTTGTTTTAAAATAATTAATATTATAACAGCTCAGAGGTTGTTTCTCGTACCTGAGTTAAAATCAAAATATAGAAATAATGGAAAGAAAAACATAAAGCTACTAATCAAATCAAGGCATCAAAAGCTGAAGAATCTTACTTTGTAACAGAAGAAGAGAGTGATTGATGTAATCTTCAATGAAGTATAAAATATAGTATCTATTTAACATGCAGGTCTTGTATTAACTAATAGTGAATACAGAGGAAAATATGTTTGTTAATAGATTATTGAATATAACATAACCACGGTAGAGGTTGTACTAAATTGTGATTTGCATTCATCAAAGAAAATATATGAAAGTATGTTGAAATATGAAAAGACAAAGAACACATAACTCGGAATAGATGAGATGTAGAATCTTTGGCCTACATTTATATTAATTCTCAATGAAGAGAGTCTTCTCCTTTACAATCGGAAAAAACCAGCCCTTTGTTTCTTTCTCAAAATGTATATTTATACTAGATTAAAATGTTTTGAATTCTGTCATTCTAAAAGTTTTGGTTACAAATGAAAAGATGAAATGCTTCACTTTGTTGTCCTTTGTATTCCTTCATCTTGGTGGGGCGTTTTCCTTTCTTTTTCCTCTAGCTCCAAAATAGGATGAAATAAGCAACTGTATTACTGGCCTCCAGAAGTCTTCCCTTTCCCCTATTCAATACAATTGACACACTTTTCTACCAAACTAGTCTATCAACTTGGGAAGTTCAATTTGGTCATTTTCTTCGAAAGTGTAGTACTTCCTTTCCAACTGTGATAGTCTTGCTCCTATTTTCTTGTCCTCTATAATGATAGACAATAACTGTAGGTTTGGTTTTATCAACCATTTGTCTATTTGGGCAATATCGACCTGTTTTATCTGAGATAGTTCAACTTGATCTCTTTCCACATTTCCCTTGATATCTAGCAGATGTTTAACTATGTTAATTTTACCCAAAGTTCCAGAGCTATTATCCTTATCCAAATCCAACAATTTTTTATTTATTAGGCCAAATGTTTCTTCAAAAGAGTCTCTCAGCTCTTTAGCCATTTTTATGTTATCTGATAGATTATGCTCCCATGCCTTTAACAGGATGTTACCTCTCTTTTTTTCTCGAATGGATAATCTGTAAGCGATGACCATTTCCTCTTTCGTTGTTCATATGATAGCCTCCTGGAAAGTACTTCAATCCACCTTATCTTCTCTCTCTCTTAAGATGATTATATCTAAGGCTTGATCTATCAACTGAAAATGATCCTGGATGATTTCTACTTTAGTAAGTAGACTCTGTTGAGTTGCTTCTATCTTCTTTTGTATTTCTGTGGCTTGAATTTGAAATGTCGCTACATCTATGACCTGACTTTTAGTACAATTTAATTTAGATTGCATTTGTTTTATTAAATCCTCCTGTTGACTTACTTGTGCTTGAATTGTCTGAGCTAACTGTTGTATTTTCTCAAGATTATATTTGAGTTGCTCGATTTTCTGTTGATCAATTGCTCTAACTTGTTCAAGGTTTTTACATGCCTCATTCCTGACATTCACTTCTACAGTTGCCATATGAGTCTGTAATTTGTTGATTAACAAGTATTTTTGTTTGATCCGTTCCATCAAGGTTCCAACTGAATATTGGTTGGTCGTTGCATAAGCCCCCAATGTTCCTTCTATCTCACCGGCAAATTCTTCCTCTTATAAGGCTTGTCCATCTGTTAGTATTATGTACTTCTTAGTTGTTGCACCTTCCTTTTGGTATGTTTATCTCTTCACCACAACCTTCCTTTCCTTGCTAAAAAAGAAATCACTAGGAGGTAATTCTTCTACAGATATAGGTGTTAAATCCTCTTTAAATATTATCTCTGCATTGGGACTCCCCTTTGTAAATTGTAAGGGCGTGACGGATGGAATGGGATTGTTGATTTATTTGGATGCTTGTTTCGTGATAGCATATGTGGTCATTTCATTTGATGGAGACAAGGGTATGTCTCCTACCCCTTTTGAAGGGGTCTCTGTTTCATCCTTGACCTGTTTAACTGGTGTATCTATCTCTGGGAGTTTTTCCCCTTGGCTTGGGATCTCGGTTTCCTATTTCGAGGTCTCAGTTTCCTATGTGTTCTCCTGAATTTTTTGTTTTCCAGGATTTGTATCCATTGAACCTTGGGCTTCTATTTGTTTTGTACTTGGATGTTTTGAGTTTTTTCCTTGCAAAACTTTGGGAAGGCCACTTCTCTGGTGTTCCTAGACTTTGTAGAAATCGGCCATCTCTTCGGGTAGTAGATCTCGAACTCGACTTAAGACTTCTAAGTAAGATCTCTCTCCTCGAAACATTTTGTCATGGGGGGAATCTTCATGCTCATATCCTTTTAGACCACAAATTCCCATATGGTTACCCATGACCCTATGAGGATCGTGTTTCTTAAATTTAATGACTACTAGTTTCATTTCCTCTAAGATCGTGGCCTCCGCTTTGGCGTGGCCAAAATATAATAAAGAATATGTACCAATGTGTATGGGAAAAGATGGCCATACCTTTTTCTGAAATCCTTTGAGTTCTTTTATTATCCCACCGAGAACCATTTTCCTGGCGATTTCTCGACATACTAGCTTGTCTGGTAAGAACAACGGTAGGGCACAAGGGGGAACAGAGCAACCAAAATCCCTAATATACGAGAACTGTTCTTCCAGGTACCAGTCTACCACGTTGTTTAAGTTTGTCACGATTTTATCCGAAATCATGGGAGGTGGACGGTCATAGATAACGACATGCATCGGTACCATTACACAGTTGAAAATATCATAGAGGAAGTCCTTGGCCTTCTCTTCCCAGAGTTTGGAGTGGTACACATGAATAGGCTCTGCGTTATTCAGAGTCCAACTCGAGCTCATTAATGGAAAAGGTGTCATGAAGCAAACGACATCCATAATGTACACAGACATGAAAAACAAAGTTGATTTCTCGCTCGCCCTTTGTGCTTGATATTATGTAACTTGCCTGGCCAGACTGTCTGACAACAATTTAGTCCAATTGAAAGAGTACCCCTCTGCTACTGTGTGGATAAGAAGTACCCATGCGAGAAAAAAATGCGCAGTATTCTCTCTCCCATAAAGCCTGCATACCATCATTTCTACATACATAAAGTGTGGCTATAACGAAGGGATTGCGTATATACCATGAGTGTTTTCCCTGAAATTTTYAGGGTGTGAGCACCAATATTTGATCAGGTCAAATAAGATTTTTGCAAATTGCTCGCATTCTTTCTTTTTGAAACCCTCTAAGAATTCAGCATTGTAAGTAAAATTGGGTGTGGGGGACAATTTGTACATCATTTGCAGATGCTCCGGCCTAAATGTCCCAACAACCACCTTCTGTGTGTTAAATGTTGTCCTAGTCGAGACATCTACGTGGTCCAACGCCTATTTAACCATATCACAATAGGGGAGAAGTCGCGGCCTTGTTGCTACCTTTTGCAATTCCGACTGAGCGACCACTTTGTATTTGATATACAAGTCATCTTTATCGTTGTCGCTCAAGTCTTCTGTGCAGTTTATCAGCTCATATTGCAAGATGTTGAAAACCTGTGTCCATGTTTTGACTGTGTTGATGTTTCTAGGCGAGGTATCAAATATAATATCTGAATTCTGACCTGAACATTCACCAGTTGTTTTGGGCGTTTTCCGTGGATCCATGATGCAAAATATCGACATTATAGTTCCTATCATAGAGGATGAAAATACAAAAAATGGTTATCTTGCTAAACTCGCTCTGTGAAACTAGAATGAAATACAAATAATGACGGAAATTATTTCGCTTAGAGTACTCGAGTCTGTGTGGGTCCTTTATGACACAGTGTTTAATTATTTTAATAGAAATATTATGAAATGAAGCAAGATATTACTTTCAATCATTCCCCTAATTCGTTTCTAAATTCCATAAATGTTTGATATTTCATGACTTGAGATGATCGTAGGAACATTTAATTCTTTACTTGTAAGCTCCACAGGTTTAAAGTTGTTTAAGATATTGATTTATCCATTTTAATCCTTTAATTAATTGTAATTAGTTCTTAATCCTTTTTCGGTGTTCGTAGTCTCGAACGATTTTATTCTTAGTCTTGGGCCATGAACCCAAAATTTGCGATATTGTGATTTGGTTAATTAGCTTTGATCAGACTTAAGTTCTTAATTTATCGTGATTAGTTTATAAATCTCGCAACCTTGAATATTGGGATTACAAAGGTGTCATTCTAAGGTAAAATCGTTGAGTCATGAAGTCATGATAATTAACTAACATTAATTATCGTTAGCCCTCTAATTAACCAGGTTTATCTTAAGTCACTTTCGCGACTTTGTACATCGGGCAGCCGAAGGTCGCTCGAGGTGTGACTCCCGAATCACAAAAGTGTGATGCGTTAAAATAGTGATAATCATTGCTCAAAGTTTCAATGATCATGATTAAGCTTAACCTGACTTTTCTATTTTGCATGTCGGAACATTGGGAGTTTTGATATGTGTAACCATTAGATCTGTGAAATCACGAAATCCAAGATTTGAGGTTTATGGTTATTGTTTTTGTTATTTGAAAGAACGGGTTTCTTCAAACTTTTGGTAACTGGAACATTTGAAAAATATATGTGTTCCAACACATCCCATCCATTATATGGGATCATGTAGCTCTATAACATAATTATGCCACCTCTTCCATTCACATTCATCGATTAAATCTTATCCACATATTTCACTCCTGTAAGAGTAGCTATCAATTCATCAAGCAACAATTGTTCTTTTATTGCAAGAAATCCCAAAAATAATATTTCAATATGCAGTCCTTCCTCTCAAGGAACTTGTGCAGATAATATACAAATTTTGACATAGAGAGACTCTTTCTAACATGCTCATATTGGACTTGTTATACCAGTCCTATGACTGATTTCTGGCCCATCCAAGCCTAGTGTTTGAACTTTTCTTTGATACCACTTTGTAATACCCTCAACCCCCTAAGTACCCTTTTAAGGGATGGGATGTCAAAATTTCACTTTTTCCTTAACCATCTAAAAGCCTATTTTCTAGGGAACCATCATATTTTACTCATTAAGAGATTTCCAACGACTGTAACCATGCTCGTTTTTTAGCTCTGGATCAAAAGTTACAACCTCCTAAAGTTTTTGGGTTTTCTTCCACCAGTGCCACCTCATCACCATGTGGCATCCACATGGCTCCCTATCACTTGTGACAACCAACGTTGCACTAACATGGACACTTCCACCTGGCCCATCAGTTCTTGGCCTATCGTTTCTCCAAATCAATAGTTCAAAATTCACTTGGAGCCTTTGTTATCATAAAATAAGGACATGAGGTTACATCTCCCACTTCGATGACTTCTCTCCGACGGATCTCACCTTTGGATCCAACGTCTCTAAGAGGTAGAAAATCGAAGAATCTAATTTCATTGTTGCCTCAATTTACCTGACGGTTATTCTTTGCCTCATTTAGCAATGGTATGATAATAATTTGGACCCACGACAGATCTATGGTTTTCATTTCAACTCACCCATGCTTTGATATATGGTCTCGATCATTCATCGAAGTACCTCTCATCAGAGTCCATCTCCTCTAGTACCGCAACTCACTTTGACTAGAACCCCCTCGATCAAAATTCGATATCTCTCCACCTAAATATTAGACGGTTAATATTTTAGGCACCTGTACCAAGGTACAAACTACTAGGGACTCACCCTCGGTCCCTCTTTCCAATTACAGGCTGACACATGTCAACCTATGGGACACGTTGGGGCTCCTCTTCAGCATGATTTCACTCTCCCTCTTAGCGTCGCTTAAGCGGGACCCCACTTAACATATGAGTTAGCACCCAGGACACATGGCCCTACCCAAATCCACCACCTATATTGACACATGGCACTTAGCCCGCATCACATTTCATTCCCTCAAAATGCCAAACCACCTTGACATATGACACAATCACCAGTTGATCCAGATTATTTTGAGAATGATATGATGGTAGAAATATAATAAGGATATAACAAGGAAATACATAGATATACGGARAGGAACACAGTAATACAGTAAATTCCATATTATATTAATGATTGTTTGAAATACAAAAGACTGTAAAATGAAAAAAAACACAAGCTAGCTAGAATGGTGGTAGCTTATCTATGATGAGAGATGTATTAGCTATGATCACTCACAAGAATCCTATTACAATGAGACTCCAAATACCTTTTTAACATAAATTATAAATTACAAAACCCTAAACATCTAAAACCCTAACCCTGGGAGATGAAACGCCAAAATTTTTATGGGCCCTGATGGGGGTAGTTGATACGTCAATTTCCTGAGGGTGTAAATTTTGCATATGAAATTTGTTTAGGGTGATAGATACCTCATCAGAAAGTGATATATGATTAAAACACTTTTTTTGTCCTAGAATCCACCTTCACCTATATTCTAGGCCTTTTCTAGCAAACAAAACATCGTTTAGGACCTCAAAACAACCCCAAAACTTTGGGACCCGAAAAACTATAGAAAAACTACCAAGATGGAAAATTATAATTTGAGCCAGTGAAATGGGTGGGTGGCCACCAATGTCCACCTATATCATTCCTCCCCCCCATAGGAAACAATGTTCTCTATTGCATCAATTTCCTCCATCAGATGGGAAAACTTCTCTTGAATCTAACTCTTGGTGAGCCACTTTCCCTGATGAAGAAGTTGCCCTACTTTGACGACCCAATAGAGTTGGATGGTGTGTTGGTGGTGTCATTTGTCGTGGTTTCCATGATATGATCAATTGTATCCTAATATATGTAGTCAGTATTGAGTTCTATAGGGTCCAACTACTCGGTCCCATCTAAAGTGTCCAGGAGAGGTAAAAATATATGGTCGGAGCAGTTCCACATTAAATGTTGGATGAAAACCAAGGAAAGGAGGAATACTTGATTCAAAAATGATCTCACCCACATCCTTGTTGATTTTTTAAGGCACATATTGGAGTGGGAGTAGCTTATGATGGGGTCTTGTGAGGCACTCTTTCTACAAATGCAACCACACCTTATCTCCCACCTGAAATTTGTGCAGTACTCGATGTTGATCATGGTGTTGCTTGTACTTGGAATTGGATTTCTGCACAATATCATGAACTTGTTGTTAGATGTGTTGGATGCACTCAAAAAATTTGGTTTCCCGATCAGCCTTGGTCTGAGCATGGGAGGACTCTTCCTGTGTGGCTGCAATGGGCAGAGCTACATCAATGGGGGCCAATGGTTAGAACCCAAAGCACACCTGAAAAGGGTTGTGGGTAATAGAGTTGTGGAGGGATCTATTGTAGCTATGTAAAACATAAGGAACGATTTCATCCCATGTGTGTGGATGTTTGGAATTGTACATGCTCGGGATATGGAAAATCATCATGTTGACTACCTATGTTTGTCCATCATTTTGTGGGTGGAAGGTAGACTATTTGGTCAGCTTGGTGTCCATCATTGACCATAGTTTGGACCAAAACGTGCTCAGGAACCTATTATATTGATCGGAGATAATAGTTTGTGGGAGCCCAAAATGAACCCAAACATGTGTAAAGAAGATCTTGGTGGTGGCCTCTGTTGTGATGATCTTCTTGCAGGGTGCCAAAAATGTCATTTTAGAGGATCAATAAACGACCATAAAGACATAGTCATTCCCAGGCTTCGTTGAAGGAAGGCTGTAATATACCTAGTATACTACATTTTTTATTATTTAATAATATGTTATAGGTTTGTTATTATGTAAATAGGAATTATAATGTAAATGATAAGTCATGACCTTTGGAAATAACATGACTTATCATTCCCCGCATGCATTTATTATATACACATATTGTATTTCATATGATGTCAAGTAAATATGTAAAAATCATATCAAAGTTTCTCTGAGAAATCCAGGTTGTTGACCATGTTAGGGAATTTTTCCATTAAAAAAAAATCATCAAAAATTACTATTGAAAAAATAATCCTTTTGCTGCCAGAAAATTAGAAGAAGTTAGTACCATATATCAAGAAGAAGAAAAAATATATATATAAATAACGGAAAAAAAGGGAGAAAAAAAAAAGGATGAACGAAAAAGGGGAAACGAAAAAAAAGGGGGAATTTAAAAGAAAAAGTTCCAAAGAAGAAGGAAGAGTAAATTCGGATTCTATTGTTGGTGGTTTAAAGGCCCATGGATTTAGTAAACCATTGGCCCATGGTATTTACCTACCATATAAAGAAAAATTTACAGTGGTAACCTTTTACAACTTTGTATATACATGTATTTTGGAGTAATATTAATTCAACCCCAATTAACTTGTGTAAAGGATATTTATAAATGAAAAGTAAGAAGAGAGGGTATTAAAAGAAAGAGATAATTTTGCATAAGTTACAAAGTTATTTTAAATAAAAACTGATAAGGTTTAAAAGATAAATGGAATTATTAAACTTTCTTAATACCTTTTATTAAATTGGAAGGAAACCAAAGTAATATTCAATCTTTTCAAAGGAGCAACATATATTTATGAAGGACACGTATATTGAATAATCAAGAAAAAAATAAAAAGGAAACCATGAACAATGAATTCAATATATAAATCTAAATTTTGGACTAAATGCCCTTTTTGTGAAATGGAGTTTGAGTATATGACAATTTTTAAAAATCACAATCGTTTTTGTCCAATTTGTGGGAAATTATTTATAATGGAAGAATATCAAGATAAATCACAAAGGAAATCACTAATATTAAAAGGTGAAATAGAAAATTATAAAGAAATCAATAGAAAATTACAGTTGGAAATTGAGATGGAGAAATGTTTTAATGGGTTAAAAAAGAAAAATAATATTTACTTCAAAGAGATAAATCGGGAACTCATGACACAAATTGAAGAACTAGAAACCAAAAAACAAAAAATGGTCAAAGACTTACTAGAGAGAGATGAAGAAATGTCACGATTAAAAAATCATAATCAAAATTTACTAGTAAAAATGCGGAAGTCAAAAGACAAGAAACAAGAGAATAAAAAATAAGAACAGGAAAATCAAGGTCTCAAAGATAAATTAACAAAAAGAGAGGAAGAAAGCTCCTGCCTAAGGAACCTTAATCATAAATTGATTGAACAAATTAAAAATATGAAAGATGAAAATCAAAAGAACCAAGATATTATAAGTGAAGTCGAAAAATCAGATAATGAGGAAGAAATTTATGCCTAAGGGATCATAATCGAAGTTTACTCACACAAATTAAAAAGTTAAAGAGTGATAAGAATTCACTACAAAATGAGTTAGATCATCTTATCAACAAAGAATCATTTGTTGATAAAGAGATAATGATTGAACCTATCGAACTAGAGAATTCTTCAAATGTAAAGATCCAAATTATGGATAAAGGAATTAATACAGATCCATTCAAACTTACGACTCAAAAGGATTAAAATCCAACTAATGTAAACAGGTCTTCAAATGTCAAAGTACAAACAAGTCAAGGGTACGAAGAAGACTCAATTCCAAAAGTTAATGAAGAAAAATCTACAAGTATAAGAAGTAAAGTCAAGTTGCAAGGATGCCTTATCGACATCCTCATAAAAAAAGTTGATACTTCAACAAATCAATGTATAAACAGAAACAAATGATCAATATTCTGAAGAATATTACTTCCACTACAAGTGGTTCTCAAAGTATAATCTATGAGGGGAGTCTAAATAAATCATTTTTTTCCAAGAACCCTATAAATGCACAGTTTCACAGAAGATCGAATTAGAGTGGGCAAACTCCTTTACAATTCGATATTTTTGCTCAACACTTAAAGGATTCTATCATCTTAGGTCCTCAATTATCATTGAATCAAGAATGAAGAATCAAGAGACCATATTACAAGCCAAAGCAAGAGATAAGTATTTTACAACTATGCTTTGACAACAAAACATTTTTAAGGGGTGAAGACTTGTAATATACCTAGTATATTACATTTCTTATTATTTAATAATATGTTATAGGTTTGTTATTGTGTAAATAGGAATTATAATTTAAATGATAAGTCATGACCTTTGATAAGAACATGACGTATCATTCCCCACGTGTATTTATATACATGTATTGTATTTCATATGATGTCAAGTAAATATGTAAAATGAATAGTAAATAAATATTATTTATTATGGAAATATGGAATTATGTTTTGTATTCATGATGTTCTCATGAAGTGGACGACCATATCCACTTCACATATTGGACATGTAGTCCATGGAGGTGGACTCCCAAGGCCTATCCAGATTAGGAAAAGAGGTGTATAGCCCTATTTCTTTATGGCGGGCTTGGTAATGGCGCAAGAAGTGCAGGATCCGATGTACTTGTGAACATCTTGTCAAATCTTCAACCAATACAAATTATTTTTCACTACCACCAGTGTCTTTTCTACACCAAAATGTCATGTTTCCCATTTGTAATGAGATTCCCAGATCAACTTTGCATGCTCGCTTGAAGGAACATGGAGATGGATCAAATGGCATAACAATCTATCCTAGAGATGAAAGTATGGAACTATTTTTCTTGTGCTCTATGTCTAATAGGAAGTAGCAGATTTAGAGTCATTATTGTATAATTGTGTCCATCTAGATGTCTCATGTCCACAAGATTTAATAACTATGGTTAGTGCTGCCACCGAGGGTCGACTGAGGATATATGTGAAATGGTTGGTGCTACCATTCGTGTACTTGATATTCAAGTAAAATTGTTGTAGGTACATGGACCACTTCTGATGGTGGTCATTCTATAACTTTACTTGTGTCTGCATGAATTTTAGAGGGTTGTGATCAGTGTGGATGATCATTTCCTTCCCCAGAATGTAATGCTTCCACTGTTGACATGCCTTCACAATGGATTACATCTCTTTGTAATAGGTGGGGTATATATGAACAACATCAGATAGAGTTTCATTGTGGTAGGATATTGGATGCCCATGTTGAGTGATGAATGCACTGATAGAATAATATGAAGAATTTGTCTCAATCTCAAATGGTTGTTGCAGGTCTGGAAAAATAAGGATTGGTGTTGAGCAGAGGCAGAATTTAAAATCCTGGAATGATTTCTATTAGGGTGTAGACCAAAACAACTTGGCCTTTGCTCCACACTTGGTCACCTGGCTTAGGGTCCAAGTAACATGAGATAACCCCAAAAAAATTCAGTGGTAGAAGTTACCAAGGCCCAAGAAGTTGAAGAGCTCGGTCATTGTCTTCGAGGATGCCCAATCACAAATGACGTGGGTTTTAGATGCATCCATGTGCACACCCTATTCATCTACGATGTATCCCAAATATTGGATTATCTACATGTCGATGGAACACTTATCCAAATTGGCATATAACTTGTGTTATTGTAGGGTGCCCAATACCTGTTGAATACGCTTCAAATTTGTTTCCCAAGTTTTGTTGAAGATGAGGATCTCATCCAAATATACGACCACAAAAGATTTTGTGAATGGTTTTAATATATCATCCATCATTCGCATGAATGTGGTCAAGGAATTAGTCAAGTTGAAAGGCATGCTAAACCAATCAAAGAGACCTTCTTTAGAATTGAATGTTGTCTTCCACACATCAATTTTCTCAATCAACACCTGGTGGTAACTTGACTTCAGATCAATATTATTGAAAAACTTGGCTCCCTTGAGCTGATCAAGAAGATCATCAATCTATGGAATTGGGTACCACTTCTTGAATGTTATCTTGTTCATGGCTCTATAATCAATACAAAGTAACCATGTCCTATCCTTCTTCTGTACCAGAACAATTGGGTTGCTGCAAGGTGAGGAGTGTGGTCTGATGTGTCCCTTCATAATTATCTCTTGGATCTGGCGTTTGATTTATTCATTCTCCATAACATAATGATTATATACATGGTATTTATAAATAGGAGAACTGAGTGTTATATCAATTTAGTGCTTTACCTGACAGTGCACATGCACCTCAGTAGGCAAGATGAGTATGTCTTTATAATCCTCTACTATTTTTTTATTTTTTTTTGCAAAGAGACCTAGTGCAAAGGTTTTGGTAGTTGTAGTGACCTTCAATTCACCTTTTGATCGAACCATATAGAGGAAAAAATTCTCGATCTGAGAGACCACCTATTTTCACTACTTCGTAGAGATCAACGAGACGACAGCATTTGGGATTGCCTCTAGTATCATGTAGATTTAATCTCCCAAAGTAATAATGACACTATAGGGACTAGATTCCTAAAAAACATGATGCTTCCACATATATGGTTTTCCTAACAAAACATCACAAACTTTGAGGGGGGGAACATCACACAACACCTCGTCTTTGAAGGGTTTGATGTCATAGTGTAGGAGACATTCCATTCTAACATGGATGTCCCACCCTAGATGAGTTAATCGATGGTGTATGGTTGAGAATGCAGCGTCTTTTTCAGGTTCAACCTATTGAAAACATCTACTAATATTAGGTTCTTCTAGCTACCACTGTCAACAATGAAATGGAGTGGAGTTCCCTTCACCCACATCTATGAGTAGAATCCCTTCTTCAAGATCCTTTGGTTCCTCTGGATGCAATTTTGTGGTATCGATGGTGACAATAGGTTATGTATCAATGATATGTCTTTCCTTTTCTAGTTTTGAATCAAAGTATGAGTCAACATCTGACCCTGAGGCTTTTGTCTCAGCCAGCAATGACTGTTTGGAGTGACATTCATTAGTATTATGCCAAGGGACTTTGTGGAACTCGCACCACTTTCCAATGTCCTTCTTAAACTTCCCATTACCCTTCTTTGTTGGTGGCTTGGGCTGGTTATCCTGGGGTTGGCCATCCTTCTTTTGTCCTTTGATCTAGGATTTAGGTCCACCCTTACCATTCTTTGGTTTTTTCTTATTTACAGGCCCGAACTCCCACTCATTCTATTACTTAAATTTATGCTCGATTTTGATAGCATATCGATAAGCGACGCCAATTATGATATGTCTAGAAACTTCATTTCGGTTTGGATGTACCTTTGTAGAGCCCCATGGTATTTTAGGATCATATGTCACTTGGAGTCTTTGATGCCCAGCTTGGTGTGCACAGTATGGAAGGTATTTTTGAACTACCACATTGTTTGACCCCTTTCTTGGCGCAGTGTGGTCCATCTCGTGTATTGGTCATCATAATTTTCAAAATAGTAATATTTTTCCTTGAGGGCATCAAACAAATCCACCCAAGTGGGTCCTAGCCCAAAAATTGCAGACTCATCCTCGTTATGTTTCTCACAGTAAGTCTCCCACCAATATATCACATGGGAAAGGGCCTTAAGGAGCACGAAGGTGATCTTTTCACTGTCGGAAAAATCATCGACAGAGTAATAAACCACTAGCAAAATTAACCATTTTTCTAAATTATCGACGTCTATATGGCCTTCAAATAAAGAAATATCGAAGTTAACTTGTACCTTGAAGGTCGTCACACCTAAGAAGTGATTCTTGGTTGAAGGTGCCTCTGTTTTTGTCAGTAGTTGTCCAAGGATTTGGGCCAAATTATCCATCTTCTTGTTCCTCTATCATGTGAGGGATTCCTCAAGCAATAGTTTGAAAGGATCTTTTGTCCTGTCATCCATGTTTTCTTATGCCATGGGAGATTTCTTGGGCAGGAAAGAGTATTTTTCCTCAAGAGAAACAAGCTCGAGACCCAAACCTCTATACCCTGACCTTGTTGAAGACAGGCACTAAGAATGATAGGGATTAGACTGCTTTGATACCATTGATCCAGATTATTTTGAGAATTATATGAAGGCATAAATATAATAGGGATATAACAAGGAAATACATAGAGATACAGAAAGGAATACAGTAATAAATTAAATCTCAGATTCTATTAATGAATGTCTAAAATAGAAAAGATTATAAAATGAAAAAAACACAAGCTAGATAGAATGGTGTTAGCTTATCTCTGAGGAGATATGTGACAGCTATGCTCATTCACAAGAATATGATTACAATAAGGCTCCAAATGAATTTTTAACATAAATAAAAAATGATAAAACCCTAAACATCTAAAACCATAACCTTAGGAGATGAAACGCCAAAAGATTTGTGGGCCCCGATGGGGGTAGTTGATACGTCAACTTCCCGAGGGCGTAAATTTTTCATATGAACTCTATTTAGGGTGCACAATACCTCATCGAAAATTTTTAGTTAAGGAAAACACATTCTATTTGGAATAGCATCTTCCTTCTGGTACATGCTAGGCATTTTTGAGCCAAAAAAATGTCGTTTAGGGCCTCAAAATGGCCCCAGAAGTTTGGGACCCAAAAAACTGTATAAAAACTACCAAGATGGAAAATTCTAATTTGAGACAGTGGAATAAGTGAGTGGCCACCAATTTCNGCTAGGCATTTTTGAGCCAAAAAAATGTCGTTTAGGGCCTCAAAATGGCCCCAGAAGTTTGGGACCCAAAAAACTGTATAAAAACTACCAAGATGGAAAATTCTAATTTGAGACAGTGGAATAAGTGAGTGGCCACCAATTTCCACCTAGATCACCACTTGACACATGTACCTTCATGTGGACTTACGTGGTATACACATCATCATAGAGCACTCAACTCGTCCATCCAGGTGTCGGCACATGTTCTCCCCATGACATGATAATCAACATGTTGGAAGCTCTATCACCGTGACACCACTTACCTTTCCAATACTCACCAATAGAATTGGTATGACCCATGACAAATCGACAGCTACGAATCCACCATATCCACTCTTCGATTAACGGTCCATATCACCTCCCAAGCTTTCCTCCATTGGAGTACCTCCACCTTGCGCTTCCAAGGTCACTACGACCATCGAACTCCAATGGTACTCATAGAAATAGATCCAACGGTCAAGACTTGATCATTGTTCCAAATCAATGACTCGAGTTGAATATTCCCCTCCTGTAGATCTATAGTTCAAATAGACTTGTAGTGTTCTCCCCCATATTTGACAATCGACATTTAAGGATGACTTCCAAAGTTTGAATCCCAACCATGGTTTTCTTTGTCTTCTCGATGAACCCGGTATCAACACATCTCTTCCTCTAGAACATGTCGGTTGTCACATTGGTATGACACGTCACATCGACATCACTTCCCCTCTTATCCTTGCTTGAACTAGACCCATGATGATCTACGACTGAGGTTCCTTATAGTATGTTCACTAATACATGACCCAAATTACTCCTCAGAGTCTTCCCCATCGGAGTGCCTTCTTTCTAGAGTCTTCGGGGTTACTCCAACCACCATTCTCGACATTACTCCCTACACAAGGGATCCAATGGTCCATATTCTCTTTGAATCCACTACAAAATGGATCCCATGGTCTAGAAAACATATCGGTGTCCTTCCCATCAGAGTACATCCACTCCAGGGACTTGTGATCATTCTGAGTGTCCTTCTCTAGTGATGCTCGTCGTAAGAAATCCAACAGTCCATATTTCTCTGGGGCCACTCTCCGATGTATCAATGGTCCTTGTTGAGCTAGATTACATCGTCTCCTGGAACCATAGCCTACTATGATGAAGGATCAGGATCTATTCGCGGTACCAAATCAATGGTTGCAATTCGTTCTCTCTCAAAACATAGTTTTTCTATGATTTACCAGTTCGAACTTGGACTTGGAAAATTTTAGGAAATATTATAAGTTCTTCCTCAGGATTACCAAGCCTTCAATATCTCCTAATTTTCTACAAAAACCAATAAGTCTCTCCCACATTCCACTTAAGTGGGGTTTATCGTCTCCTTCAACTCTTCACTACAAGATAGGGGTTCGCGGGGTATTAAGACTCCCAAACCATGCAGAGACCTCCCAAACCCATTCTAAGACTTCAATGATGTAGGAAATGGCATTCATGATACAAATAAAATCAGAACTTTTCGTGTTCAGATATTCTATGAAGGATTAAACCATTCAGTATGCACTTCAACACATGAAATTATATATAAATATATTCACATTAATACATTATGAATGCATAGCCAGACCTATGCTTATATTCAAGGTCACAGACAGTTACTTACAATAATCCTTTCTAAGGATATGGATAGTCAGTAAGAAGAGACATCAAATATCATTTCATGTTATAACAATCTCCTGAACCTATGAGTTTCTCAACTATTATTTAATAGGAGTGGAATTCATGTCATTCAGAACATATTTTCATTATTACTTCATGCACTCATCTACAGAAATGAATCCAAAAATATACTTATCTATTACAAGTTATATCCATCCAACTAATTGTGGGTGTTCTCTTTTCCACCCAACCATAGGCTCTGGATGCTCATTAATTTCGATAGCATGCCACCCCCATACCAAGCCATGATACCACTAGGGAATTCTCTATGCTCACCTCTCTTATCTCGTGCCTCTTCAAGGTTTATCATATGCCTTTCCAGCATCAAGCTCTCGGCCCTCTCATCTCAAGATGGGTTCTTTGGTTCTCATACAAGTCTTGCAACCAGTTTCTTTCTTTGAAACTCACGTCCCTCGGCCCCTACGTGGGTTCACTCCCTCAAAAACAGAAGCCTCTTCTCCTTCTTTTTTTTCAAAATATCTCCAACTTTCTCCCACTGTATATTCTATACTCGTGCATTATTTTGCACATGAAATTGCTTGCAAAGGTTCTAAGGTTGTCATTCTTCCTTCTATCAAAACGAACTCAAGTTCAACATAGTTAATCTTGGAAAGTGTGACATAGTATTCGGTGATACCCTTGGCTAACAATTTTTGTAATCCTATATAGTATTCCATACTTGTATTCATTAGGGTGGTTGGTTGTCCAACTACCAACCCCCTTTAATCAACTATCTTACTTCAGCTATAGGCTAGAGGAAATATTGTTATTTCCTTCTCATTGCTCATCAAGGTGGCTTGGGGTATTTTACACATGAATCTCTTTTCTATTCCCTCTCATTTTATCATGGACAATACTAAGCGCATGTTAAATCAATAAATTAGGTTAAGTGGAAGAACCTACCACTAGAAGAGGTGACATGGGAAGATGAGTTCTTCATTTAGAAACACTTGCAGTTAGTCAAGTGTTGAGGACAAAACTTGTTTGAAGGTCAAGGGCATGTTAATCCCTAGAAAAAACCCCATGTTAAGTACAAAACCCCTCATTAAGCCCTAGATATTGTATTGTTACATTTCTAGTGTTATATTTGTATGTAGGCTAGAAACCTTCATTGTACCCTTTCATTATAATTGTACCCTTTGTCTCCTATATATATACCAAGGGTACCTAATCTAAGGAACATATCATCTCATATTGTACATTGACTATATTGTAAACAGAGGTTTCCCCCTCCAAGTGGACTATTATTCATTGATTTGTTTTCATTCTCAAGGTGTTGGTTCATAACAGAAGTGCCCAAATCATGCTTGGTGATTCCTTGGTGATAGAAAGGTTCCTATTTCCTAGTGATTTCTTGGTTATAGTAGGGTTATCATAATCGATGTTCAAGTACATGATCATTTCCAAGAATGATTGAGCTAGATTTGGACTTATGTAGTGTCTTGATGCAATTTCTCTTTCTATGTAGAAGCATATTAGATAAACTAGTGCAGGTTCAGAATTTTTAGCCTGCATATATATTGCATGTCATCTCACAAGTACATAGAACATATCCTCTAGACTTGATTTGACAAGTCAGATTGTTAATGTGGGTAACCTCAGAAGTACTTAAATTTGGCGAAAGAGGTATATTATGAAGTATGAACACTATATATGGAAAAATACCAAGGTTGACCACATATATGGTGCGTTCATAGTGATGTGTCAAGACATAATTAGCTTGGTAAGAGCATGGTGGTCTAAGGTGCATTTCCATTGTCAAGTTGAATGTTGAATTGAGGATGGCTAGGTGTACCTGATAGATTTGACTTTAAGGGTAAGAATGATGGGGAAATGAATTAAGGTTGTTGCTTCCATTAGAAATAAATGCATGCAATGAATTTGTCTTCAATCATCATACAAAACATTTATTATAGAGAAGGGTCGTGAATGCTCATGGTCATAAGAAACCTACCTCTAGAGAAGAAAGATAGGAAACAAGACAACAAAAGAAGTTGGAAGTACACACCCATGTGTTTGTTTATCCTTTATACTTTGGGAATGGAAATGGAAATAATGTTATGATTATTTGATATTACAACCAATGATGGTCCAATTGAATTGTTACTTAACAAGATAACATGTCATGCATGCATGTGATGAATAAATGTCCTAGTGGAAGATGTATCTTTGTTGAGAAATATTGTAGATTGTGATGTGAATCATGACTTATAATAAGTGAATCATTGGAATCCATTTATAACACAGTTAGAAACTTAACAATAACCCTCCAGAGTCCTCATTTTTTTACAGCTCACATTTAGTGGATAATTTTATATCCATTTAAAATGGTGGTGTTACTAGTAGCACTATTTTTTTTAAACCATAACTTGGAGTTATTTCTATTAAGAAAAAGCTATAACATGGCTCACAACAAAAATACGTCAAATGTATTCTTTAATTATTTTGAAAATTTTCCACCTCCTTTCATAGAACATGGGGAACAAAAGACAAATTTTCCTACAAGGGCTTCTTATACCAATTTCCTTAGTATATAAATAGATTCTAAGAAACTCATAATAGAATTTAAAAGAATGATTATCACATGTTTTTCTAAACCCACCTTTAGTCTAGTGGAATTCGATATTTGCATGATGTTTTGAAAGAATGTTCACTTTTGTTCATAACAAATCCAGTTCCTATTAGATTTCCTTCCCCTTTGTAAGAGGAGGAGAGGGTTTTGGGGCATTATTTTTCAAGAAATCAAAAAAATAGAAGGATTTGGCATACTCGGAGTGAACCATTTATGGTTATGCTTCAATTTACTCTTTCTAAATCGATTCCATTTCTTCCCCCTGAGTTTCCTCTTTTTTCTCTTCTAAATCCTCAACATCTTTTTCATATTCCTCTTCTTCTTGGGCATTAACCAGTGGATCCTTTCAGGGTGCATCTAAATCTATATAAATTTAATATGACCTAGAGTTTATCTCCAATCCTATTTCTTCTAGTGCTTCCTTCTTTGTGTCTTAATATTTTACTGAGCCATCTATGTTCCCAAGGGCTTCAAATTTCTTGATGCTTGTTATGGGAGGTCCCTCTTGTGATGGATTTAGAGGACATGGCCCCTTTTGTTGATTTTTCCTATGGATTCTTATAATTGTTGAAATCGGAATACTACCTTGGTTACTACTTTATAGGAGATTCCTTCCTTAATTGTTGCTTTGAAGGAGGCTTCTCTTCTTAGATTTTTGAATAGTTTTTAGAAAAATGACTGTAGAAATGAAAAACCATGCACTTGAACGGGATTTTCTCATATCTTATCTCTTGATGATGGATCCAAATTTGTTGATTTTTGTTGTGGGTGATCCCTCTTGTGATGTATTTGGAGGGGATGGACCCTTTCATTGAGTTTTCCAAAACTTGTTTGTAACTATATTGAATTTTGTTGGTGATATTACTTACGCAGCTAGGTAATTCTTTTCCTAAGGTTGATAGTCCAATGTTGAGGGAACTTCCATAGATGAGAATATTATTTCTTGAGAATATTGCCCTACAAATTACCCTTCCATATTTAGTTCAGAGTTAGTTACACCTCATTTAGACTAGTAGTGGAAACTCATGCATGGAAACCCCAGTTGTATCACCAACAATTGCATGTTCACCTTGGTTTTATCACTAGAATTTGCATGTTCGCCTTGGTTTCCTCACTAGGAGTGTGCATATCTCATGCATGTGGCTAAGAAGTTGCATATTTTTTGATTCCATGTGTTTCTCTCACTTCCACATGTGTGACTCAGTTAAGTGATGATTGCATGGACCAATTAACTGGGACTAGGCAGAAGATTACTTCGGTTTCTATTAGTGAGTATCTATATCTCTCTATATCACTACTATGGTGAATTCACTTATCCATGTAGAGAATATCATGTGTATTTTACCATTTTACTTGATGGTTAATATAATTCTTTCATTATACCCTCTTATCCTCTCTCTCGCAATATTTGTGTGTTCATTTTCTTCTAGATAGGTTCGATGTGAAAACGTCACATGGTATTAGAGCCTTGATTGCTAGGAGAAAGTGCACAAGAATTTCTATTTGTAGGTAAAGAAGGAAGATGCAACCAGAGAATATGGATTACTCACCGGTAATACTTCTTATGCCTCATAACTACTTAGAATGGAAGTTGATAATTCTACATCAGCTAAGATGCAGAGGCTTATACCTGATTACTATCGCAATAGATATTGAGCCAACTTATATTGTCAAAAAGAACATGTATCTCAACCACATGAATGAGGTCTACATACTCTTGTATGTGTCTTTGTACCCTGAGTGTCTGACTCACATTGAATCTTGTACCAGGCCAGATGATATTTGAACAAAGTTGGAGGATCTCTTTGGAAAACAAGATGAAATGAGAGGTCGTTTACTTAAGGTCAAGTTGAATTCCTTAGATTCGGTGAATTTCAATAACATCCAAGACTTATTTATGAAATTAAAGTCTCTCCTCCTTCATCTAAACGGACATGATGCTGAAAAATCAACTCAAGAAACCCAGTTGATCCTTTCTGTTCTAGAAAAACTTGGTCTGGATTATGTGTTTTTAATCTCTTCTTTCCATACAAACAAATTCACTTCAAGATATTCCTGGAAAATGCAAACATTAGATTATTTTATTGAATCCCTCACACATGAGAAAGACAAGATCATCAATATGTGGATAATATAGGGATCCAATGTGCATGCACTTGTTGTGCATGAGAGCAGTGACACATGCAATATGAAGACTAAGAAAAAATGCAATGGAAATTTGCATGCAGATCCAAAGAAGGAAGGGTACTCCAAAACCTTTGATGATTCCTCGAGCTCCAATGGTGGAAAATGAAATAAAGGGAAGACCAAATGCGGTTACCAAAATCATGGTTATCATCCCAAGTCTGCATGCATGAAGAAGTAGATTGATTTGATGACGGGGATACTTCAAAACAAAAATATTGGGTATCACATTCCTTAGGCTGCCAAGAAGAAGCTGGAAGATCAAGCCAAACAAGGTAACTCTCATGCATTGATTGTCATTAACTCTTCTCTTGATGCATGGATCTTAGATTTAGGTGTATCCCACCATATGGAATCAATAGAGAATTTTTTATCTTCTATTTCAGCATGCATTAGACCTCCCATCTTCATGGGAGATGATACCCCAGTCGCGGTCATTGGTCAAGGGAGAGTAGAAATCCCACATGGAAGTTTTGAGAACATATTGCATGTTCCAAAACTCTCTGTGAATATACTCTCCATTTATCAAATAATGCATTATGATACAGGAAAAAGGGTGGAATTCACACCTAATTCTGTAACCATATATGATATGCATGATAACTCCACACTTGGTGTTGGTGACATAAACCACCAATCTAGTTTGTATACTTTCAATAAGTACATTTCTAAATATGATTTTGCTTTAATATTGATGCATGTTGATGATAATAGTAAATTATGGCACCATAGATTCATCCATCTAAACTTCAAATGCATACAATAACTATGTAAACGAGAAATGGTCACCAACTTGCCTAACATACATTTTTCCAAAGGAATTTTTCAAGGATGAATTCTTGGAAAACATCACCATGAGAAGTTTGATAAAGAGAAGGACTAGAGGGCATCCTCTCCTTTGGATCCCATCCACAGTGATTTAATAAGACCCTTTCATCATTTTTCCATCAGCAAAGCAAGGTATGTGCTCAGATTTATTGATGATTTATCACAATACACTTGGTTGTATTTTCTCGGAAAGAAGTTTGAGGTTTTTTAGAATCTCAAATGCTTCAAAGCACATGTAGAGACTCATTCCAATAGAAACATCAAAATCCTCCACACAAAAAAATGGGGGGAAATATGTGAACGGATATGTCCAACATATTTATTTAGAGGAATGTATACAATTGTAGCACACAACACCTTACACTCCATAATAGAATGGAGTAGCCGAGAGGAAGAACATATCCCTCAAGGAGGTGGCCACTTCCATGTCACATGCAATATCTCTACCACCCAATATTTTATCCAAGGCACTTGACTATTCCAACCACATTAAAAATAGATCTCCTCCTAGATCTGTCAAGGACTAGACTCTCCTTGAGGCTTGGAGCGGCAGCAAATCGAAAGTCACCCACTTCCAAATATTTGGATCACGTGCATGGGCCCATGTACCCTCTGAAAAGAGGAAATAATTAGATTCATGGATTATCACGTACATATTTTTATGATATCTAGGTGATGTGAAGGGTTACAGGTTACTTGATCTCTCTACTGACAAGATCATCATTGAGTACAGTGTTTAGTTTTAGGAAACTCCCTTGCATGCACCATCTAAGCCACATGCATATACCTTTGTACCACTACATGCACCCCACATCAGTGATGATGAGTACACTCACACATATCATGGTTCATATATGATCTTTGAATATAATTTCAAAGACGATGAGCATGTAGATGATCA
>SNQJ01S0033524.1:20795-53351 GCA_010110895.2 Picea sitchensis | reverse complement strand
AAACATATAAACTTAAAATATGTATTTAGAGACATGTATTGAGGGAAGATAGATGGTGTTTTAGGGGTTTTATGTAAGGCCTTCGCTTATGGATGGTAGTGGGCATAGTGTTTAGGTGGGTAGAAAGGGTTGAGGTAAAAGGTTGCAATGTCAAAAGTTGTTTGTCTTTTCAATGAACGGAGTGGTGAACCTCCATGTTTCTATGTTTCCTTTATACAAGTTGAGACACTTTGGGGGCATGAGCGAAACATCCCCCAAATAGTGAACCAACTCTGGGCATGAGCCAAACACTCAACTTCAATTACATTCATTTTAATTACAATATTTTTATAATCTCAATTAACAACATTAATATGAAACCTTCTTAATGAAACCTCCATTGAATTAGTTCGGCATTTCCATTCGCCCGCTTAGGGGGTATGCTAGTTTAAATTTATACTTCATGTTATATATATATATATATATATATAAACAAAAATACACTATATATATATATATAAATTATTTAAATTCATACTCCAACGTATACTTAAATTTTTGTATCCGGTAATATGAATTTAAATAAAAATTTTGTATTTACACCGAAGGTGTTCTTTAAGGGGAGATTCCTCTGGAGGCCTTCGTAGTCTGTCCAAAGCCTATCAGAATTTGCCATCTGTTGAAGCCTATCAAAACTTTCCATATGTTGAATGATCGCAATCGATGAATATTCTTTACTTGCCATCTCTTGAATGATCACAATCGATGAATATTCTTTACACGTATCTTCTCTTCACCAACTGGAAACTCCTACTTCACTGGATTGATCACAATCGATGAATCTTCTTTAGATGTATCTTCTCTTCACCGACTGGAAACTCCTACTTCACCGGAAGATCTCCTTCACCTACTTGAAACTCCTACTTCACCGGAAGATCTCCTTCACCTACTTGAAACTCCTACTTCACCGAAAGATCTACTTAACCAACTAGAAACACTTACTTCACTAGAAGAGGGAAAAGTTGACTCGAAACTCCTACATCATCGGATCGGAAGAGGGGAAAGTCGTGGAAGCATATTTGGATGACCATGCTCTGCAACTTCAACTAGAATAAGTCATGCTTTTCTCTCAAGTCATGGATTTCTATCACTTGTCGCATACATCTCAATTACATCTTGAAGAGGAACCAATAGCATCTAAATTTCAACTGCAACTTGCACATGAACTGACAGTATCCAAATATACAAATGTTCCCTCTCCGACACCTTCGAATCCATCTGATTCCACTACTCTATCAGAAAATGGTGATCCCACCTAGATGCATATTCATTCTACATGGACATTCAATTATGTGTAGGAACGTTAGTTTTTTTTTTACTTTTTGAAATTTCAATTGTGTGGGTGTTGTTTCTACTTGCCTTACCCTCAAGATTCACTTGGTAGGGAAGCAAAAACATATCGGTTACCTCGCCCAAAAGGGTAATAAGGGAAGGGAGTGGTATGAAATAATTGAAGATGCCTCTCTTGTGAAAGAAGAGTGCAACATTTGTTTAGAAGCCAAACACCCATCCATTTTTTCAATGGCATGGTTTGTTCGCACAAGTTTTGTTCTACTTGCATGGTCCTGCATATCTGAAGCAAACTGCAAGAAAAAATGGTGACCATTCATTGCCCTGAGCCCAATTGTAGTGACTACTTGAGTACTCAACAGTGTCAATTGATCCTTCCCAAATAAATCCTAGAGGAATGGTGTCTCTCATTGGTGGAAGAGGAGATTCCCAGTTCTCAAAGGTTATTGGTGGAAAAGGTTTTAGCCATCCACATTTAGGTTATTGGTGGAACAGATTTTAGCCATCCACGTTTATCTTTGTAAAATGCACTACCTATTACCCAACTATGGTTTTAACTTCATAACTACAACTATGAAGTACATCAAAACCACCTTCAATGTAATATGACTCAATACCTTATTTTCATAAAATCAATGCATTTTATGCATTAGCATAAGAAAACCAAACTATGGGATGCATCAAATTATTTAAGTTGCAACAATACAATAATTCACTATTTTCATGGTTAGTTTAACGTTGGAACCAAACACTAGAAGAATCAAAACCTTCAAACTACGCCAACTCACTGGACCATTTCATTCATGAATACAACAAAAAATCACTGCACGCATAAAAACCTGTTACAACTCCTTAACTTTTTGACGAAAAAAAAAATATTCTATTCATCAGACCTTCAAAGTGATTCATGTTTATGCATAAATCTTCCAAAAAGAAGGATTATTTCCACCAAGAAGTTTGAATTACAATAACCCGTGTAACATCCATGTTTCCCCTAGTTTGTAATTAATCATAAAATAGGATTACCATGCTAAGGCATGTGGATGATGTAAATGTATTATTGTTAAATTGCCCATAACTGACTGTTGGGGGATGAAGCCTTGAAGTACGAACCATGATATCTCTAGAGGAAAGAATCAGTTAATGAAGGAAAGGACTGGTGGTTGAGTAATTAGCCACCCCCATGAATGGAAACATGGGTTGTCAGCCCGAAGTACTACAAAGACTTGCAGACCCGAGCTTCCTCCTGACAGAAGGAACATGACAGGTCGAAAAACCTTCGAAAAGAAGGAAGGTAACCATAATATGGAGAGATAGATAGCGAGAGAAGAGACACCAGACGAGAGTGCAAGCTCGGAAGGAGATGCACGAACCAAAAGGAAGTGCAGAGAACATGACCCGAAGGACCCGAACGTGAGCTTGATGTTGAGGAAGCATCTGATAAACCTCGCAGGGTCGCTGTGATAGAGAGAGTTTCTCTGAGAGATAGCGTAAATTCCCTCATGATATCATGGCTTGGCATGGGGGTGGCCAGAGTGCTAAGAATGAATGCCTCTGAGCCTATGGTTGGTTGGAAATGCACACACCCACAATCAGTTAGTTGGATGCAACCTGTAATAGGTAAGTATTCTCATACCCTGTGAAATTGAGCTGTAACTATGTAATAAAATTGCATATACTGGAATGACCCATGAATGTGCATGTATTCTTAATGATTATACTTTATCTCTTTATTCTCGTTTAAATTGTGTATTTAAGCAAGTATGGAATTGTCTGAATTGTACACGTAAATGCCCGAGCCCTATGGTGGCTCAAGTTAAAATAAGAGGCCTGTGAGTTCGTCGACCTTGGGCACAGTTGTCACGGGTGCATGTCGACACTCCCAGTTTCCCTAATTCTCTAGGAGGACGGAGTCTGTTAAGATCAAAAGAGGTAGTGCATGTATGCACAGGATCTCTGTGAGGCGGGCAGAGACCGAGAACCTCTTAAGTCCTAGAGTTGGTGAATGAGCGCAAGGGGTGCGCGGAAGACCCTTCTAAGTGTTAAGATCAGGAGAAAGAGCGCAAAACTATTAAGCCTTTCAGAGCTAACAAAGATCAGGAAGAACATCGAGATTGAAGTATCTAAAGGGAATATCCTTTCGTTTGGAAGATGAACGAACGATATTAGTTTCAGAGGAGTTGAAGTCCTTCACGATCGTTGGATCGAGAGAAGGGATGCGAGAGTTAATCCCTTGAGTCCTTCAGACTTCGCAGGTCCAGGGAATGAGGTATGTTCGTGGTTAAAGAGGTGAACCTTCTGAAGTCCCAAAGTCCTGATGTTAATCTGTGACGTAGATCTGAGGATGCTCGGGAGCTATCCCGACCGTTAGATCTATGAGGTAGTCAGCCTGGCGTTGATCGCTGCGGGAGAATAGAGGTTTAGTAACACCAAAACCCCCAAAACCTGAAGTCGCGAAGTAACATGGACCGTAGATCTAAGTATCCTTTAGGATCCCTTTCGATAGTTCAATCGAGAAATGTGGGTATCATATCGAGAGCACGTGGGAATGCATGTGTCGAGTGATGGTGTTTCCAAGTGTGGCGCAACAGTGGGGCCCTGAGAGGAGGTTGTGAATTGTCGATCTGGGGTATACATGGATAGATCAGGACCGTCAGATCTAGGTTGTGGTAAGCTCAACCCTAACCAACTCCGGGAGATTTCAGTCGAGGAGTGAGTCAACATCCCGAAGCCCCGAAGGCCGGAGTAGATCTCGACCGTCCATTATAAAGGATGTGTGCCAACATATCCTTTAGTTTGGAGCTTGGACACTCTGAGAGGTTATAGGTGGGGAGTAGGTGAAATCGCCGAAGTCCATCCCATCCATTGGCACCAGGAGACACGTGGCGCGAGATCAACATTTCGTTGATTCACAGAGTGGGAAAACAAGAGGCAAGAGTTGTGAAAACTCGCGAAATCCGAAGTCACGAGTCCATCTAGACCATTAGATCATGGGGAGTCTTGGACCATTGATCTAAGGCGAGCGGAGTTTGGGAGTTCGGACTTTGGAGAAAGGGAGGAGAACTAACTTTCGACTTCGTGAAGTGCGAAGTCTCGAAGTGTTTGGGAGTTGGCCCCAGGTCATAGCCGGAGGTCATATAATCGAAAGTTAAAGGAAGGGGCTAGCGCTTTCTAGGCTCTTAGCTCGGAGTTCAGGAGTTCAGGGATCAAAAGAGTCGGGAGTAACTCACAACAAATACCCAAAACGCAAACTCACAAGTTGATCTGAACCGTTGGATCATGAGAGGAGCGTGGATTGTAGATCTAGTCCCAAGGAACCTCAAAAAATCGAGAGTCAAAAGAAGAGAGGTGAGCATTCTTCCAAAGTCGCGAAACGCGAAGTCTCGATTCGCGAGAGAGAATATGGACCATTGGATCACGGGGAGTCTCGGACCGTTGATCTGACATTGTCGGGAGTTCGGAGATCGGACTTCTGGAAAAGAGGTAAGTGAACTAATTTCCAAAATCCCTAAATGCGAAGTCCTGATTCGCAAGAAGAGATCAAGACCATTAGATCACTGAGGATCGTGGACCGTCGATCTGACGTGGGTGAATTTTCGAGAATCGGGGAATCGGGAAAACTAAAAATAGGCGAGAGTTGATTGTCGATCTCACGAAGTACGAAGTCCCGAAACACTCAGAAGCTGGGCCCTAGGTCATAACTGGAGGTCACATCAGCGAAAGTTAAGGGAGGAGCTAGCATGCGCTAGACTCTTAGTTCAGAATTCGGGAAGTCGGGAGAGTCGAGTGACTCACAACAGAATATCCGAAGTGCGAAGTCGCAAAGTGCCTTTTTGGATAGGCGGGTGGTCACAACCAGTGATCACGTAGAGGAGGCTTGTGTCTGGTGCTAGTTCGCGCAGGTGAAGCTTCGCAAAGACCCGTGGATTGATTTCTTAGAGGTTCCAGTATGGACCTGAAGAGCTGCTTCAACTCGAGAATTTTGAAGATCCATTGACCAAGATTAGAGACCGTGGATGGAGGATTCGACTATTTGAGGAAAAATAATTTATTTATTTATTTATGCCCCATCGTGGGTGTGTTACAACTCGTTACTGAAAGAAGGATTGTTTCCACCAAGACCTTCGAATTACAATAACCCAATACTGAAAACTAGTAAAGAAATGAGTTACATGCACTTAAACATTCCAATCACAACAACCTAATTATTCACATTTTAAGAAAGCCATATATAAAGCATTGTATGCTTCAATAGCTTCAAATTCCCACAACTGAATGCATATATATATTTTAAATACAAAACTAATTGATCATCACCTCATCAAAAGTCGTATCTTGGGTTGCTCCTTGTAGTTTGCAATTCTTCCTGTATACAGGTAAAAACTATAGTTAACTAGGAGAAGAAAAACATAAAATAAAGAATGGTGGGTTGTTTAAGGAGGAATGGTGAGCGGTTTATAAAACAACGTTTACAATTTCAATATGGTAATATTTTAACATCTTTAAATCACTAAAAGACTACAGATTTATTCATTAACATTACCTGTACTTGAAATACAACCCGTTAATTGTGTTGTTGCATGTCCACTCATTTATTTATTTACAGTGTTTAACATTAAGCTCAATCACTATTATCCTTTGAATGGTTTATCTCCTTCAAAAGAAAGCATAATGGAGAAGCTATAGGAGAAAGAGAGAAGAAAATAACACAAGTAGTTATATACTTTGTCTATATTGATTTGATAAATTTTATTTTCAATGTGAATTATTAATGTTAAGTATTCTTAATATTAATATTATTGGCACTAAACTTTAATGTTATTTGCCTCTTATAATTCTCTAAAATATTTGTCATTAATTAAATCGAACAAAAGTTATTTGCTACTTTTCTAAAAGATTTGTCGTTAATTACAATATTTCACGTGATTAAAGTCATGTCCCTTTTGTCAAAACATTAAGCCTGCACACAAGTTGAAAGAATAAATGGCGCTGACATAGAAATAAATATATTGACAAACTCGCTTGTTAGTTTGTTTTCTCGAAATAAAAGCACAGACTCTTGTTTCATGGCTTCCATTCCCAAGATTTAATTCATAGATATAAAATTGTGATCTCAACAAGACACAAGTGATTTTATGAGCTCTCAGGGATTAGAATGGATTAACGTAAATTTTATTTACGTTATAATTCAATGTGATAGTGTCAAGCCACTTGACACAGCTTTTATATATATTTTAATATTTGTTTCTTTATATATTTTAATATTGTTTTTTGTTTTTTTGCTAATACGTTTTTATTAACTATTCATTAATTTTAGTTTATATATAATTTATAATAATTTTTTTATAACTATTCATTAATTTTAGTATATATATATATACTCCATGAAAAAGTTATCACTCAACTAAAAAAAGTTAAATATAAGAGTTTTAGTGTGCTGAAAAGGTGACATAGATGTATACATCAAGAGAAAACAAATACAAAGTCTTCTACTATAATAGATATATTACAAATCATATCCTCAACTTAATTATTTGACATGGATGATGACAAGCTAAAGCATTCATGATGACAAGGTGACATATTGACTTATTGTCACTTTATTGAGTTCACAAGGTGATTTATGTAGTTCAGTGAAATATATATGAATCGTTGCTACACCACATCCTCTCACACACACAATGTGTGTGTGTTAGGATGTGGTGTAGCAACGATTCACATAGACATGTTACTTCTCTCTTAAGCATTTATTGGGATGTGACTTTTAATATAAAATATTGTTTAGTTTTTACAATTTTATTAGAAGGGGTTGTTTGCAACATTATTGAAATCAATTATGCTTTGATCAGGTTTGAGCCAAGGAGTTAGTTTCTAATAGTTTTCATAAAAGTCTAGTTGATTTTGGTGTTAGTAGGGATCAGGTGTGACAAACATGCATATTAAATTTTTGAGCATTGTTATTCCTGAGATTAAACTTAAGGCTCAAAGAATAATGACATGCATCAGGAATAAAATGAAAGTTTTAATGTTTTCTTTTTCTACCTCAGTTATGTGAGAAAAAATCCTTAAATTCTCAATCCTTAAATCGAATTAACAGTAATAGCAACACAAAGGCCGTATTTCGTGTCTGAGTCAAAATTGAAAATATCGAATGTAGTGAGAGAAAAACATAAAGCTATTAGACAAAGCAAGGCATCAATTACTGAAGAATATTACTCTGTTACAGTAGAAGAAAATAGATGGTATAACCTTAAATGAAGCATAAAATGTAGTAATCCAAGTAGCTCACAGGTCTTGATTTACGCACAACAAATACAGAGGAAAAACTATTTGCTTAACATATTACTAATTAAATATGATTGTAGTAGTTGTCGTACTAAATTGAAATTAAGTATTCATCAAGGAAATACATAAAGAGATGTTGAGATATGGAAGGATAGAAGAACACATAACCCAAATTGGACAAAATGTGGAATCGTTGGTCTGCACTTGTATTAATTCTCAATGAGGAGGGTCTTCTCAATTACATTCGACAAGAAGCAGTCTTTGTTAAGTCTTCAAACTATGTATTTATACAAAAATGATCTCAACCCAAAGCACTTGGAATTCTCATAGCCTAAAAATGACAAATATTACAATATGCAAAACTGAAAGGTCTTATAATCATTTCCTTGGTCCATTCATCCGCAAGTAGAGACGTTTCGTCTCCATATCCTCCAGCTCGGAAATAGCTGGCCTCTAATCATGACCTATGTGAATGGTATGTACATGTTGTCTCATTTATTTCCATATGTGTTGGCTTTCCCGTGTTCGACACACTGGATACATTTGCTTACTAAATGTAATACTAACATAGAAGGTTATGTTGTTTCGTTGGCCTCGAAAATGTACAACTTCTTTTCTATATGGGGCAACTTATCCTGTATTCTCCTTACTTCCAAAGATGTAGCTTGTAGCTGTAAACTGGGATTAACTATCCATTTGTTAATCTGGATAAGGTTGATTTGTTTCAATTGTTGGATGGTAATCCGGGCTTCTTCTATGCTTGTCTTAGCATTATGTTGATTTTTCGTTATGTTAATCTGCCCCAGGGCCTCATAGATACTATCTCTTTCAACGTCCAGTAACCCTTTGTCGAGTGAAGACAATGATTCTTCGCAAGCTTTATTTACTTCCCTAGCTAATCTTTTGCTTTCAACCAGGTTTGTCTCCTAGGCCTTCAGGATTATGTCGCCTCGGGTTTGCTCGGAACGAGACAATCGAAGGATCTATGCTACTTCATCTTTCGCTACTATTAAAATGGCCTCCTGGAACTTAGCCTGAGTTGTAGTGGCTTCTCTCTCCTTAATGTAAATTTTATTTAGAGAAAGGTTTGCCACCCGATAACAACTTTGAAAAACTTCTACTTTTGTGAAAAGATCTTGCTGGGCTAATTCCATATTCTTGTGCACTTCTAATTTCTCCTTGAAAAGCGACCACCTCTACTGTTGTAACTTCCGCTAAATCTATTTTGGCCTGCAGTTGTTTGATCAACTCTTCCCGTTGAATGGCCTTTTCTTTATTAGCCTGTGAATTTTTATGCATTTCATCAAGGCTAGTTTTGAGCTACTGAATATATTGTCTGTCTTTGGCTCTAATTTGTTCAAAACTCTAATTCATCTAATCTCTTACCTCTTGTTCGGTGGTTCTCATCTGGATTTGCAACTGCCTTACTAACTAATTTCTCTGCTTTAGTTGCTTTGCTAGATTTTCTACTGAATATTGATTGGTCGTGGAAAAGGCACACAATGAGCTCGCCATTTCCCTAGAAAAATATGTATCATCCTGGCCTTGTCCATCATACAACATCCTCTGCCTTTTTACTGTTGCACCATCCTTTTGATGCGTTTCTCTTTTAACTATATCCCTCCTCTTCTTGCTGGAAAAAAAGTTGGAAGGAGGCATTTCTTCAGCTGAAATTGGAGTAATTTTTTTTATAAATATGACTTCAGCGTTTGGATTCCCCTGACTGGACTATAAAGGTGTCAAAGACATAATAGGGATACCTATTTCGATGAACTGTGGTTGCTTTGTTGTGTTGGTAGCTGATTTGTTTGGTATGGATGGAGGTGTATCCTGTCCCTTTTTTATCAAAGCTTCAAATTGAGCTTTGGCTTGATCGCCTGGTGGATTTGACAATGCAGTATCCTCCTTCTGCGTTAAAACTTCAGCTTTCTTCGAACTTCCTTGAATGTCCTGTTCGCTAGGCCCTCCTGTTTCCCAACCCTGAGTTGTAACTTCCTGTGTAGATGGAGATATCTAGGTTTCTTCCTGTAAAACTTTAGGCAAACCATTTCTTCCGTGTCTTTGGAATTTGTAGAAATCGGCTAATTGCTTTGGAGCCAAAGTTCAGAATCTGCTCAACACTTCCAGGTATGACCTTTCTCCCCGAAATATTTCAACTTGTGGGGAAGTTTCATTCTCATATTTCTTTAGATTGTGTAGGGCCAGGTGATTTCCCACAATTTTCTGGGGATCGTGCTTCTTGAACTCAATATTAACCAGCTTAATGTCTTCTAGGGCTATGGCCTCCACTTTCGAGTGGCTGAAATCTAACAATGTGAACATACCAACCTACAAAGGAAAGGTTGGACATACTTTTTTTTGCACTGCTTTTAATTTTTTACTGATCCCCCCTATCACAGTTTGATATGCTACCTCTCGGCACACAAGCCAATCTGGTAGAAATTTTGGTAAACCATGTGGGGGAACTGAACATCCAAAAACCCTAATGTAGGAAAATTGTTCCTCAATATACCAATCTACTATTTTCCCTAGGTTGGCTACGATCCTGTTTGAAATCCTAGGAGGCGGGCAACCGTAGAGGGCAATGTGCATCGACACCACCACACAGTGACAGATTTCATAGAAGAAATATTTTTCTTTATCCTCCCACAACTTTGAGTGATATAAATGTATGGGTTCAGCGCTGGTCGGAGTCCATCTCCAACTCATCAGAGGAAAAGGCGTCATAAAACAAATGGCATCCATAATGTAAGATGACATGTAGAAAGGGGCAGGTTTCCCTTTGGCCTTCAACGACTGATACTCTGTGATTTCCTTGGCCATATTGTCCGATAATATCTTGGCCCAATCGAAGGAATATCCTTCTGCCACTTCATGCATGAATGGTACCCAGGCCAACAAGAAGTGAGCAAAGTCATTCCTCCTGAAAAGTCTACATAAAATCATGGCCACATAAAACATATGGGTGTTTAATGATGTTGTGGCATATATGCCACGGGTGTCTGCTCTGAATTTCTCAGGGCATGCCCACCAATCCTTGATTAAGTCAGGGTAGTTATTTTCATATTGTGTGCACTCTTCTTTGTCAAAATCCATTAGGAAAGTGGCATTGTAGCTCTATTTGAAAACTGGGGATAGTTTGTACATTACCTGTAAATGCTTCGATCGAAAAAATCCAACAACCACTTTCTGTGAATTGCACATGCTCTTGGTCAAGACGTCAACGTTCTCTAGAGCCCAGCCTATCATGTCGTTATATGGCATGAGCCTTGGTCGTGCGGCTATTTTATGCAGCTCTGATTGAGCTATATACTTGAGCTTCGTAGCATGGGTTTTTGTTACCTCATCACCTGAATCCTCTGGGCAATTAATCAACTTGTATTGTAGAATATCAAATAGTTGTGCCCAAGATTTCACAGAATCAATAACTCTTGGAGAGGTGTTTGAGAGGATATTTTTTTTCGGGCTCACGCTCTCAACAGTTGCTTTACCCATTTTTCGCGGAGCCATGATATCATGTTACAAGGAAACACGTTAACTTCTTAGCTTGCTAAAACTTGTTGTTCTGCGAGAATGCAAATGAAATTCAAAATCTAATATCCTTATTCACCTTAAGTGTATTGATTTACGAATACCTTTTCTGACGATGCATTCATTTACTTTAATGAAAAAGATCTAGGCAGTGATCTGTGATCTTATTTGGAATTATGTCGTGGAGCCGTAATTAATTCCATTAATATTGGAGGTTTGAGATCGGGACCTTGTATAAATTAGATTTAAAATTTCCCGAATGACGGTTTAGCGAAAATTTAATTGCGAGATAATCCTATTTAACCCATTCATTAATCATGTTTTAGTGTTAATTGTTTCGGGTATTCGAACTTCGGGATTTTCGGATATAGCTCAAGATGAAATCTCCGAACTTTGAAGTGGAAAAATGATTAATTAATGTTAATCACTTTTTAGCTTTAATTAATCTCGTTTAAGTTTGATGCACTTCGGGTGTTCAGACTTCGGGATTTTGATAGTAGCTCGAGACAGGATCTTCGAAACCCGATATCACAAAGTGATTAATTATTGAATAATTACTTTTTGACTTTAATTAACCCTTTTTAGTGTTTAATGTATTTCGGAAGTTCGGACCTCGAGGATTCAGGATGCGATCGATGGCGAATATCCAAACTCCGAATATGTGAAGTTATTAATTAACCTTTTAATCAGGATTAACTTATTTAATTGGGGTTTATCTTTTTTGGCATTTACATGCTTCGTGCATCGACAAAACAACTTTATTGGATTTTCAACACGCCATTACCCTTAGTGAGGTGTTAAAGGTTAGGAAGGTATACGTGTATGGTGAATAGGATCTATCGAACACTTTTTGTGTATCGAGGTTTTGAAGGTACGACATGTCAAAATGCCCGAGGTGTGAAACTCTAAAGCAGTCTCTAGCTGTTTGACCTTTTAATAATTAGGCGGCTCCAAAAACTCGGGGAAAAAGGGATTGTTCGATCAAATGAAAACTTCATCAACGGTGAGAATCAAGCGCATTTTATTCTTATTTTAACTGTGAATGAAATCTATTTAAAATCTAAATTTAGAAATATATATGTGTTCCAACATAGGATCCATCTAGGGATCACGTCTCCCTGCAAGACACAGAAGAACAGTAGACTAGGTGCCTTTATTGGGTAAATGCAGTCATTATGGCATTTTTGTGAAACACATTCGGAAAAAGGATCATATTGAGAAAGAGAGTTTCAATCGAAACTTAGAAAACATTTAAAACACATCAAATCATGACCTTTAATTAGGTTGTTTGAGATTTCTCTTTCTTAAAACCAGATTTGGATTTTCTTAAGATAATCAAAGTAACTTTAGCTGAAACATCAGGTTTTGGTTGATTTCGTTCGCATCAAGGTTAAGTATATGTAACATGTTTTTTTATGGGGATCCCTCATTGGTTCAGAATGTAAATCTTACTGAAAAAGAATTAGAGTTAGAGTATATCATGTAGACACGTATGACAACCATACATATATCATAGACATTTCTTCACTACCAGTGAGCCTGTTCAGTACCCCGATGAAGTTGTCTACTTCTCCCATTGAATTTCCGTTCACCACTTCAATTTATGTTTTTGTATTTAAATGCTGAGATGAGGGCAATCATTTAATGAATTTCCTTTCATCATCTCTTTTTTGGACAAAATGGGGGTAATCGATTTTTCGAATTTCCTTTCACCATTTGTCTTGGACTAGATGGGGGCAATCAATTTATGAATTTCCTTTCACCATATGTCCTATATTTTAATACATGAAGTGGGGGAAATCAATCTATATGTAACATACAAGGGATGATATATGTTTTAGAGATTCAAAGAAAAGGTCTGTCATAATATTTTAAGTATACTCCAAAACTATTTTTCTTTCAATTTTCAATACCTCTTCACCTATTGAGAAGATTTTATAGGGGATTTTTTTAAATTTCGGGGATGAACCTTGAGAGAACTTAGTCGATGGGTTAAAGCTAGATAAGAGAGCTAAAGTTATTAGGATTAGCCTAAACATAATTTATTTCAGTTAAAATAAGAGGAACATAAAAAATTTTAGCCTAATTTTTCTAAAGACATGTTTATGATTTTTCAGAGTTAAGGTGAAATCTTTTCTCTCTATGAAGACCAAGGAGAGGTATTTAGAATCATAGGACAATCAAACTCGAAGATGGGCAGGATAAAAACAAAATGAAGGTTTAGAGGTTCGGTTGCAAACCAGATTTTTTTCCACACAAGCTTGTCTATTGATTCTCGATTTTTCTTCAAGGTCTTTTTATTCTTATTTTCTTTTTATTAATTTTATTTATTTTATATTTTTTGATTTTATTACATTTTTTTTATTTTGGTTTATTCATTCGGAGAAAACTTTTAGGATTAAGCTATAATTTTATAAACTATACGGTTTATTAGTCTGATGGCCCGATATATGTATACATATGTATATACATATGTATATATACATATGTATATATACATATGTATATATATATACATATATACATATAGATATATATAGTGTAATAATACATATATATGCATATATATATACATATATACATACATATATATATATATATATATATATATATATATATATATATATATATATATATATATATATATATATATATTATAATATATATATATATATATACCTTTATATTTATGTTTTATGACATCAAACGGACACGGTCTGTTTACAATAAAGAAAAACTTACCAAAGAAATGAAAATTGCAAATTAAAGCATAAAACTCAAACCGATATATACAATGGGGATTTGGAACGTTTTTATTGCATGAAGTTCTTCAAGTAGCAGCACATTGATGGGGGCGTTAAGGATTTTTCCATCCATGTTTTCTAATAGGAATTATTTCCAATACATCGATACGATCTTGAAGGGCCAAACCAGGGGTTGTCGAATTTACCATGCTTTCCTGCGTCCTCTTTTCTAGCATCCCATTTCAAAACTAGGTCACAGGAATTCCCTATCCTTAGTACGTTTTTTCAAATATGGCTTTCATGTTATCTTGGTATTTTTGAAGTTTCTCATCCACTTCAACCCTATTTTTTTGGACTTCAATTAATGGGATTTATTCTTTTGGTGACATCATTCGACTCTTCCTTCACATCTTGCCAAAGATTCATTACGGGAAAAGCGAGATTTATAGGGAGTACCATATCAATGCCGTACACCATTTGAAAAGGAGAAATACCAATAGACCTTTTAGTGCTAATTCGGTTCGCCCATAATGCGTATTTCAAATGAACATGCCGGGCTTTCTTATTTTGATTGACACCTTTTGATGATGGTGATCCAGGCTCTTGTTGGATGATTTGTCCAACCCATTTCACTAAGGATAATAGGCCATGGAATGTCCTAATACAATATTATACTTTTGACAAAAAATAACCATCACCATGGATTTAAAGGCTTGGGCATTATCAATAGCTTATTTTTGAGGGACAATAGAATCTTGATAAAATGTTTTCTTCTAAGAGTTGAAGTCACTCTGATGCAGTAGCATTTTATTATTGAATGGCCTCTACCACTTTGTAAAATATTTTGTGAGTTAAGATCATTTTACGTGTTGTGCACTAGGCGTGGATGGATCTGCCCGATGAAATCAGACCCCATTGTTGGAGCAGAAGCTTACATTTTGCTTGAAATTAAGGGTAGTCACGAGGGAAGCTTTTGTTTGCGATAATAATTGATAGAGTTCACGGTGCTTTAATTATTTACACCGATTAAAAGCGGCTTGACCAATAGTATGCATTTCGAGGGGTCTTATAAGTCGTTTCCCTCCGGGCATGGTGTCCTCCACACACCTTCATGAAACTTATTTATGACTTCCTCCGTTTCAGATTCAATTAAGAAGCTTAATAAAAAGCCTAGAGGATCCTTCCAATATAATTGACCTTCAATGATTTTGGCCTTTAGCATGTAGTTTCAACATCTGCTTGGCTGGAAGAGTCATATCCTTTCGAACCTTCTTGGTCGAGAATTCTGAAAACAATGTCGCTAGAAGGAAGAGCTTTCCTTGAACTGAATTAGCGGGTGTATGATCATTAAATTCTTCTATGTCTGGGAGATCTTTGTAGGATTGCAAGTGATTCATCCCAAGTGCCCTGAAGTTTGATTCTGCTGGTAGTTTTGCATAATCCTTGGCCTTTGAAAATTTTAGTTGGCTTTACATCAAGATCAAATTTCTGAATCTTAGCTAGCCATCGACCCCTCTTTTTGTCACTATCTAGCGAACCTAATATGTCTTTATGGCCGGTGATGCGTAGAGGAAGTGCTGGAATGCAGTACATAAGTTGTGAAAGCCTTGAGGGATTTCACTAATGCATAAGCTTGTTTCTCCGTGATGTCATATTTTACCTCAGCTTCTCTCAGTGCCCTGCTGAAAAAAGCAATGGCTTCTCTAAGACTTCAATGTTCTTCTGCAATAGGGCTTCTTCTATTGTATCAAAAGAGGCGAAAGAGAATATTAGGAACTCCTTTGTATAGTCTAAATTTGTTAGTACTGGTGCTTCCCCTATAAATTTATTGATGTGTTCAAAGGATGGTGCTTGGTTGTTCATTTTGACCTTGATGTCTTTTCTTGAGCATGTCATGTCGGTTTAACAATTTCAAGCAGTTTGGAATGAATCTTCTTAAAAATTATTTTTCCTAAAAACAATTGGATTTCTTTTCTGTTCCTAGGAATATTGATTATGTCTATACCTTGAACCCTTTTTGGGTCAATTTTAATTCCTTCCCTGGATGCTATATGTCCTAGAAGTTTACCTTTTTGCATTGCAAAATGGGATTTCTTGGGATTTAGGGATAAACCAAATTTTGACATTCAGATATACGTTTGTGAAGTGTACAAGTGCTATGAGTTAGAGAAAAGCAGTTAAACCATCAAGATAATCACAACAAACTTATCTCTCTTGCCGTAAAGGAGATGTCCATTGCTCGTTGGAAAGTGGCCATCGGTAGGATGGCATTTTATAGTACAGTACCCCATGAATTGATAGCGGTTTTGCTTTATCATTTTCTGGACTACATTTTGGTTGTAGAAAGACATCAATCCCTTAGACATTATGTTAGCCACGACCACTTTTTCCATAACGTGATCCATTTTAGGAAGTCGATAATTATCTTTAGGAGATGACCTGTTCAAGTTCAGAAAATCTAGCGAGTCGATTCCATAGTTTTCTTCATTGCAGGGACCAAGTTGAAACACTTTCGGAGTATCTGAGCGGAACAATAATCTTTGAATTCAAAAGATTTTTCACTTCCCTTTATATTATGAAAATTATGGGAACATAAACATGCAGCGTTTACCTTTCGAAAGGTTTAATGCTAACACTTTAAAGGGATTTATTTAGTTGTGATTTTCTTAATTAGATCATAAGACCAAGTGAAAACATATTTGTATTTCTTGAGAAACTCAACATATTTACCTTTTATTTCGGGTGGAAGTTACTTAGATAATTTGACAACTTTTGGGGTTTCCTCGATGCTTATATTACAATCTTCAACCTCTTGGGCTTAGGTTGCAAAGTGAACTTTAGGGGGATATCATGATCAAATAATCTTTCCAAAGGAATCCCGGTTAACTAGGGATCTAATTGTTTCGGCACCAACATGTGGTGATTAGAAATATTATCCCGAAACTTTTGAGGATCTTCACCTTCCTACATGATCCATTTGGGTCCATTCCACGATTTTGCGACTAGCCAATGTGTTTGGAAAATTCATCTACCATCTCTAGAATTTTTATCTACTCATCATCTTGATACCTACCGGTAGTTTGTTAGGGTCCTAACGCACATAGGTAGAACAATATATTTGGATGTAATAAAGGTCAATATTAATAAGGTCTTTCAATAAAATAGAATAAAGATTGGATGTAAAGAAGACCTAATAGAAGCTTCCATACAGAAGGATCTTCCTCTAGATACTTCTTTTAGTATAAATAGAATTCGAGGGGTATAGGAACCCTAGCTTGGATATTATTGTAATAGAGATCTTCTCAATGGAGGTTGCCCCTCGAAGAGGCAGTGAACTTTCCTTCGGATTCAAAGTGTTATTTGTTGTTATTCTTATATCATTTGATCTTATTGTGGTGAATGTTTTGGTTATATTCTTTTTATTACGCCATTACTAAATTTTATTTCTAATGCATACATTTTATATACGGTATATTACAAATTGGTGTCGAGGCACTTTCCTCGACAAAAAGTGGGTTAAATTTTTCCGGGGTAGAGGCGTATTTCGGCGTCTTTATGCCCTGAGAGATCGATAGATTTATGTGCATAAACCAGCGGTTGAGGGATTCATACCGGGAAATACAAGTGGTACTTAAGAGGAACATTTGTTGGCCACCCTTGTAACCCTGTTGGTACCCTTTCAAGTGGTGGCGTTAGACAACACATGTGTATGGATCAGCCTAGATTACACAGGCCTCTTTAGATCGTGATCGACTACACATTTTGCTATAGTGTCGAGAACAATGCTTTCGGGGAAGATACTCTTTGAGTACACGGGTAGTTAGGTGAGTGGCTAAAGGGTATGAATCTATCCTCCTTAGTTAGTTCCACGAGATATTGGTCTAAGTACTACTATTTGACCCATGCATTATATCGTAGAGTTATAGCACAGGGCAAAACCCTTGTCTATAGAACCCTTGAATACACCTAACCCTTGGGGATGAAACATAAACAAATTAAAGCAGACAAGATATATTCTTGGCGCAGCTGTGTTTGGGTTTCCAAGTAAATAGACATTTCTTTTGGTTAAGCATTTGGGCATTTCCTCTCTGCCCGGTATTCTTGGTGGATAAAAAAAAAAGTCACGGAAATTTTTTCACCATTATTTCAACCTATTCCATTGGATTCATCTATTATGCATTATCACATTCTCCATATCATTTTTCTGCAAAATATTTTGCAGCCTTTTAGGTTCCCCATCCTCATGGCCCATACTCATATGAGACTTGGGAAGCTGCTTCAACTGCGATAGAAGTCTCATTGAGACCAACAAAGAAGTTAAACAACTTCGATTGCCAATGTCAACGCCATCCCGATATTAACCATGCGGTCCTCGATGGGAGAAATCCAAACAAGACCTCACCACCCGGCTTGAATCGGTCTTTTCATCACTCTACACCAAACTACATATTCCCTCTGGAATAACCCTTCCTCTTCCTCCACCCACATGCGAAGGTGACCATTCCTCATTCCAGCCTGTACCGGAACCATCACTTTCAACATGACTGTATTCCGCAGTGGATGTGACCAAATTTGATGGCTTGGTTGTTGGTTGGGTAACCAAATGGAACATTACTTCTCTTTTATAAAACATTACGGATGACTTGTGAACTCACGGTATGGTGTTCTCCATACTGGATCAAGAACATTGGCAATGGTGGCAATGGAGAAAATTCATGGATTAAGGGCATATTATGGACACAATTTGTGGGGAACTTTATAGATGGCACGACATTGACACTAACCATTTGGTTCGTTTGAAAAATTTGAAACAATTAGGAATAATGGAGACTTTATAGCTACCTTTGAGCACTTTCCTTTTAGGATAGAGGGCATGGCCGTGCCTTTGAGGAGTGTTTATCGATGGCCTCAGGATGAAATTGAATGACCCATGTCTTCATGGCTAGATCTGAAATTTTGGTGGAGGGAATACCAAAGAGATAAATAAGCACAACGAGGTTGTCTCTTCTGAAACCATAAAACCCTACTTTATTCCTCACCCCAAACCAATCACTCCCACTACTGCAGCTCTGCTCACCTAAAGATCCAAAATTGACCCAAAGAATGGACGAACACCAGCTCAAAGGCCTTTGTTATAATTGTGATGACAATTTTTTTCCTGGGCACAAGTGTAAGAACAAAATCTTTTTATAGCCATATCTGAGGAAATTTCGGAAGAAGATGAAGAAAACTCCTCTACAATAATACGAGATCACAGATCCTTGACATAACCCTCCTTAGACCCTCCCGAGTCGAAATAGTCGATACCCTCAATGCACTCTCAGCGGCGCCTCCCACTCCCCAAACCCTCGAGTTAGTCGGTTACATCAAGCATCGGAAGGTCATCATTACGGTTGATAGTGGCAACACCCATAATTTTATTCCTTGCCACATTGCCCACAAAACTCATTACTACATCCATGCCATCAATAATTTCAAATCATGATTTCAATGGTGGTTCCATATTGGAAATGTGGAGGCGTTGTGAAAATGTAATGCATCCAAATTGGTGACTACCACTGAAATCCCATATGTTTGCTATGCGCTGAGTTGTGACATTTGTCTTTGGAGTCTGCAAACTAACTAAGGACTTTGGGTCCCATTCTCATGGATTTTAAGGCTTAAACATCTGATTCAACCAAAGAGAGGGCCACCGATATAAGTTCCAAGGCATCCTTGTCGATTCACCTGATATCATTAGTTCCCTTCGCATGGAAATTTGCTCAAAAGGGTCATTACGGTGTTATCGCCCAACTCCATGCCATCTAAGCAATAAAGACATATACGTACCACAAGACCTCCAAGCCATCCTTTATGAACATCGCCGTTGCACTCACTCCCCAGGCCTCCCACCTTCCGGTGAGATTGTTCATGATCATTCCATTCCCATGTACGGAAGCCTTCTTCCAATATCCGTCCGTGTCGTGCTTATTTTCCAAAAATGAAATTGAGAAAATGGTCCAGAACTCCTTAATGCAGGCATTATCACTAGTCTGAGCCCCTATTAATCTCCTTTGGTCATGGTCCTGAATAAATAAGGTTCTTGGAGAATGTGTCTGACTTCCATGCCCTCAACAAACTTACCATCAAGACAAATTCCCCATTCATGTCATTGATGACCTCACGGATGAATTGGTGGTGATTCTTCACTAAATGCGGATCTTGATTGAGGGGCTACCACAGAGATCTGATATGAAGAGGCTGAGATATTCCCAAGATTTCAACTAGAACTCATGAGGGGCCACTATGAGTTTTGTTCATACTTGGCTTGTGTAATGCCCCTCTACCTTCCAAAGCCTCGTGAATCGTATCTTTCATCCTTTTTCTCCACCATTTTGTCTTGAACAACGATGATATCTGTCTATGAAAAACCTAGACATACCATCTTACTCATGTGGATTGAGTTCTCCATCTACTCTCGACACCAACTTTTTCTAAAGCAGTCTAAATGTGATTTTGGCACCTCAGTAGAATACTTGGGTCATTTGGTTGGCAAAGATGGCGTCGGGATGGATCATAAAAAGATTAAAGCCATGCAAGACTGGCCTCACCAAAGACTCTTAAGAACTGCGTGGATTTCTAGTCTTAACGGTATTATCACAAGTTTGTTAAGAATTATGGGAAGATTGCAACACCTCTCACTACTCTCTAAAAATAACTCTTTCACTTGGACTCGACCCAGCCGCTCAATATTTTCAAACCTTGAGATGGCCATGTGAACCACTCCAGTCCTCGTCCTTCTCGATTTCACAAGGACCTTTATGTTGGAATGTGATGCCTGAGGAAGGTGGTGTTGTCCCTTATGCAAGAGAAGTCGACCTTTGGCCTTTACGATAAAACAACTAAGCTGAGAAAGAAATATGGGCAAATCTATCTAAGAAAAGGAAATGTTGTCTATTCATGTAGGTGGATACGTGGCATCCTTATCTATTGGGGCAATGGTTCCAAATTAAGACAGTTATCAAAGCCTCAAGTATTTAAAGGAACAGCACATTTCCTCCCACGAACAAAGCGAAAATGGTGACTAAACTCTTTGGATATGATTATAATAGAGATCATTTATAAGAAAGGAAAGACAATGTGGTTGTGGAAGCACTTTCCCAAAATATGAAGATGAAGGATCCTTTTGTCTTTCATTCATTGTACAGTTAGCTCCAAATTAGATTCGCCGAGGAATGGCTCCAAGACGAAGTTTGTCGTTGATCAACAATTGCAGTCCAATGCTCCGGCTTCCTGGGGGTACTCTTGTCCATGAGGAACTTCGTCTAGTATTTCTGGCCCCAGTAAACAATCAAAGCTTAAATCCACAATACTTTCAAAGCTTCATGCTACTGCACCTAGCAGGGGGCACTCCGGGTTCCACCAAAGAACTGTGAGGTCAAATGTTCCTTTTAAGGATGGGTATGAAAAGGACATTCATGAGCCCTAATATTTGAATGTGATGTGTGTCAACACAATAGCAAGGAGAAACAATCAAATCATCCAGGCACACTCAAACCGCTTCTGATTCCCCCTGTATTTGGAAGGATATCTCTATGGATTTTATTGCTCGATTTAGGCCGAAAATAATCACGTCATCGTGGTGGTTGTTGATGTCGCCTTTCAAGAATGCAGCTCATTTACGTGCCCTTCAACACCCATTATAGCATCCGGTGGCTTCAAATCTTGTGGATCAGTCTTCAAGCTTCGCCTTGTATGTCACCTCTATTGTTTTTTATCATGAGCCAACTTTCACAAGCATTTTTTGGCAAGAACTATTCAAGAATCAAGGCACAGAATTGCATCTCTGCATAGCTTATCGTCCAAGGCGATGGCCAAGCGGAGTTGTCAACAAGTGTTTGGAAACTTTTATTTGAGTGTTTTGCCTCGGAGAAAAGAAAAATCAGTGGAGCAATGGTTACCCCTAAGTGAATGGGCGTTTTATTTATTCATACCATACAACTACACATGACTCCTTTTGAAGTGTTTTATGGATAGAAGCCACCTTCGGTTCTCTCATACTTCTGCGTTTTCAGAAGGTCTAGGTGGTTGACCTAACACTTAAATCTCGAGAGGCTATTCTCAGGTACCCTCAAGAATTTGGTCGCCCAGCCTGAAAATGGCAAACGGCAGCGACTCAAATTTGCTCTGAGCGTCCAATTTGCGAAGAGATCAATTGTTTCTTCAAGCTGCAACCTTACAAAACAGAAACTTCCTCAAAGGTGAGCATTGGCCAACTAGCCTGCTATGGTTAGCCTCTGGGTGCTTTCGGCGTGTGGGACAAGTCGCTATCGATTAGCTTTGCCAACCATTGAAATACATCCTGTTTTCATGTTTCGTAGCAAGAGGTGATTGGGCTGGTGCCAAATTAAAACCAACCTTCGAGAGTTAGGCAGAGAAGGATCCATTTGTCTACAACCGGAAGAATTTTGGACCAGCATGAGCATCACCTACATCGAGAGAACCAAATCAAGGAAGTGCTAGTCGATTGGAAAGACACAACTCTAGCAGGGCATACTTGAGACAAACTGCAATTAGAAAACTGGGCTACTCATCTCAAGCCTTGAAACAAAGTTGTTTTAAGGCGGACAATATTAGGGTCTAACTTGCTTTATAGGTAGAAACAGTATCGTTAGGGATGTAATAAAGGTCAATATTAATAAAGGCCTAACAATATGTTCGGATGTATAAAGGTCAATATTAATAAGGCCTTTCAATAAAATAGAATAAGGAGGATGTAAGAAGACCTAATAGAAGCTTCCGCTTCTAGAAGGATCTTCCTCTAGATGCTTCATTTTATTATAAATAGGAGTCGAGGGTATGAGAACCCTATCTTGGATATTATTGTAATAGAGCTCTACTCAAATGGAGGTTTCCCCATCGAAGAGGCTCGTGAACATTGCTTTCAGAATCAAAGTGTTATTTCTATTGTTATTCTTATATCATTTCAGTGTTATTGTGGTGAATGTTCTGGTTATATTGCTGTTATTTTGCCATTACTAGCATTTTATTTCTATTCTGCATACATTTTATATCTGGTATATTACAGTGTTGCACATTATTTGGTATCGATGGCATGTGCCTCATTTCTATGTGATACTTTAACTTAAGGACAATAGGTGGCCTAAAAGTAGTAACTACTTTTGCTAGAGAATCGGCTTGTTGATTCTCTATCATGGGGATATGATGAATATTAAACGACGAGAAAAAAAATTCTATCAAATCCCAAGTGCAATTTTTGTATGATCTTAGCCTTGGATTCTTGGATTGATATTGTTTCCTTATTTGTTTTACAATCAATTCTGCAACACCATAAACTATTAGTTTTTCAATTTTCAATTTTCTGGTAGCCTCTAATCCTAAGACCAAAGCTTCATACTCACACACATTGTTTGTATAATCAATGTCCCACTGTAATCTATATGAGAAAGGAATAATGAATCTGTCTCTAGGTGATACGAACAACACTCCAACTCCTGCTCCTTTTGAAGAGGAAGCACCATCAAAGAACATTTTCCAAACTCCACTATTTACATCTTTATTTGCTTTTTCTGCTTTTTCTTTTTCTTCTTTTGTACAATTTTCTTCTATACGTTCATCGAAATCATCAGTAATCGATAATATACAGTTTCCCAAATCCTGATCGATGACCTATACCAGATAGTTATTAGGGTTTTGTGGGTCACTTACAGTATATGCCAACCTTGTCTCTTTGTATCGACGGGTGAACTGTCCACCGAAGATTGGGATCGTTTCATACGTCATGTCCAGTTGAAGTGATACTCCAAGTTTAGCGCCCCAAGACCTAGATAACAACATGTCATACTTTGCGGGGACATCAACGATGACTACATCCAGCAGAATACTCTTTATTGGAATTTGTGCAATATTAACTACCAAATCTTTAATCATACCAAGACATTTAAATTTTCTTGAATCAAAAGAATACAGATCTTGGTAAGGTCTAGTAATCTCGAGGCCCAGTTTCTCCATAATAACTTTGGGCATTAAGTTGTGGGAAGCCCCAGAATCCAACATACAATTATGGAGTAAGTGATCATGCATAGTCAGTGTAATATAAAAAGGAGCAACAAAATCCCTAGTATTTTCAATATGCGGACCAAACATTATAGTAGGTCTTTCATCTTCTAAATTAATAACATTTGCATGACTTTCAACTTTCAAAAAATTTATCATCTTTGCAATTTGCTTTCTATACATTATATTTTTCGCTAGTTCAACCAGAGGTACATGAATTTTTATTTTATTAATTTCTTTTTCCAGATTGAAACTTCCAACTGACTTTTCGGCTTCTCTGGTTGGAATCTTTGTTTCTCTTTTTTCTGGTCTATTAGTCTGTGTTGCTTTTGTTTCGGCTGTCTTTGTTTGGGCAACCTGCATTTCAATTGTTTATGTTTTGGCAGCTTGCGTTTTAGTGGATGGTTGAGCTACCTCATTCGTTTTACTTCTCGACAAGATATTCTTCGGTTGAGCTGTTGTAGAATTTTTATTTCTAGGCCTTAAATTATACTTCAGTTGTAACTCGACCATTATAGAGTCGAGGATTCCTTGATAAGCATAATCTTCCATATTATTTATGTTGTCACCATTGTTAAAAAGGGATCCTACATCTAAAGATCTCTCATAATCTTGCCTCATTAAGTGAGGTTCTTGATCATCATCGCTAAGATTATTTATTTCTTCCTCTAAATCCTCAAAGTTTTGGATGTTGTCTCCCCGCATAAAATTTTCACTTTTAAAAGGGGCCTAAATCTCTTGATCTTCATTTTTGATAGGTATTTGTTGCATTTGAGGGTTAGGATTCCTCCTGAAATATTTTCTAGCGAACTAATCAGGTTTGTCTTAGTCTAGTTCGATTCTAGAGATTTTATTTGATAATTCATTGATTATCTTAGCCATGCCATCCATTTTATCTTCTGTGGTCCTCCAAGATCCAGAGGGTCCTGCTTGTTCCCTGAAGCATTTAGGATCTTTGGTTCATGTTTCAGCCTTGGCTTTTAATTTTCCAGATGCCATCATGTTTGACTCGATTTCGATGTCATCGTCTTGCATTCCTGCTAGAGTGGCAAATATTCTTTCCCTCAAAAGTAGGGCAAAGTGGGGCTCAAAATCTCCTGTGAAAGTGACCTTTGCCGCCGGTTGGGAGGATTTAACTTCAACCAAGATCTTATGGGAGAGTTTGTTAAACCTATGAGTAAATTCAAGAACCGACTCATAATTCTTTTTCCTTAGGGCCCCAAACTCAGTTAGATAATAAAGATGATCTTTCTTTTCTCCCCATTGTCTTAAAAAGGCATTTTCCAGCTCATCATATGATCTTATAGAATTTGTCGGGAGCCCTCGGAACTAGGTTCTCACCTTTTCTTCGAAGGTTTGAAATAACATCCTCAAGTAAATGTCTTCGTGTTCAATACCGAGAATGTCGACGAACTAATCAAAGAAAGCTATATGTTCAGTTGCGGTTAAGTCTCCTTCCCCTATGAATTTAGGTAATTTCTTCATGTAGTTTTCGGGTAAATAATGGAGGGGAACATGAAGGACCAGGGGAGCATATCCGGCCGCTACCTTGGAAAAAATTCAAGGAGGCGGACCTTGTCCATCACCTCCGGCAGCACCACCTCCAGCAGCACCTCCTTCGGCAATAACCATCGAGGGTCTAGGAGATAAACTTTGGGAATTATAAAGGGGATTTTCAAAGATTTCGAGTGACCTTTCGACTACTTCAGGATGTGATGAGGGAAGTTCTGGAGGTTGACCGTCAGGGGATGGAAAATATGAAAAAGGGGGAAAAGGAAAAATTGGGCTGGTTTCCTCAGATTTACAAGAGATATACACAGGGGAACCAGTAGGGGTTGAATCAGGGTATAAAATAAATTCCTCAGGGTTTCGAAAAAGTGAGACCTTTACTTCAGGAAGAGAGCTTATTGTAGGAATATCAATAAACTCAGGTATTGAAAGAGATCTTTCGCCTTTACTGGTAGAGGGGTCGGTCAAATTAGTTTCAGATTTTACTTCGAGTAAAACCACTTCAGGGTTTCTTAGTTCGATTTCAGGTTTATCAGTAGATACCTCTCCGAAAAGGGTTTGTGAAGAACTTTCTTTCGGGGTTAGTTTTTCAAGAGGAACCTTAGAATTAGTTTGTGAAACTTTGGGTTGGTAAACCTTACTTGTTCATGTAGTGGTTTGTTTGAGATATCCCCTTGGTTTTAATATATTTTCGGGGTTTGATACAGGCGTAGTCTTCTTATTGTCTGGGTTCTTTCTGGTATTCTTTCGGCTGAATGCCAGTTTACCTATGGTGGAGTCGCCAATGAAAGATAAAAATTAGCCTTATTATCATATTCAATCTTTGTTCACTATCAAAGAGAGAAACTTACCAAGGTCATTCTCTCAAGGAAAAATAAATTCATTTCTCCGTCCCCGGCAACAACGCAAAAAACATGTTGTTATTGAGATTAAACTTAAGGCTCAAAGAATAATGTCAGGCATCAGGAATAAAAGGAAAGTTTTAATGCTTGCTTTTTCTACCTCAGTTATGTGAGAAATATTCCTTAACTCAAATTAACAGTAATAGTAGCACAGAGGCTGTATTTCGTGTCTGAGTCAAAATTGAAAATATCGAATGTAGTGAGAGAAAAACATAAAGCTGTTGGACAAAGCAAGGCATCAATTACTAAATAATCTTACTCTGTTATAGTAGAAAAAAATAGATGGTATAACCTTAAATGAAGCATAAAATGTAGTAATCCAAGTAGCTCATAGGTCTTGATTTACTCATAGCAAATACAGAGGAAAAATTGTTTGCTTAACAGATTACTAATTAAATATGATTGCAATAGCTGTCGTACTAAATTGAAATCAAGTATTCATCAATGAAATACATAAAGATATGTTGAGATATGGAAGGACAGAAGAACATATACCCAAACTGGACAAAATGTGGAATCCCTGGTCTGAACTTGTATTAATTCTCAATGAGGAGAGTTTTCTCAATTACATTCGGCAAGAAGCAACCTTTGTTAAGTCTTCAAACTATGTATTTATACAAAAATGATCTCAACCTAAAGCGGTTGGAATTCTCATAGCCTAAAATTGACAAATATTACAATATGAAAAACTAAAAGGTTTCATAATCATTTCCTCGGTCCATTCATCCACAGGTAGAGACGTTTCATCTCCATATCCTCTAGCTCGAAAATAGCTGGCCTCTAATCATGACCTGTGTGAATGGTATGTACATGTTATCTCATTTATTTCCAGATGTGTTGGCTTTCTCATGTTTGACACACTGGATACATCTTCTTACTAACTATACTACTAACACAGAAGGTTCTGTTGTTTCGTTTGCCTCGAAAATGTAAATCTTCTTTTCTATATGGGGCAACTTATCCTGTATTCTCCTTGCTTCCAAAGATGTAGCTTGTAGCTGTAAACTAGGATTAACTATCCATTTGTTAATATGGATAAGGTCGATTTGTTTCAATTGTTGGATGGTCATCTGGGATTCTTCTATGCTTGTCTTAGCATTATGTTGATTTTTTGCTATGTCAATCTACCCCAGGGCCTCAGAGATACTATCTCTTTCAATGTCCAGTAACCCTTTGTCGAGTGAAGACAATGATTCTTCACAAGCTTTATTTACTTCCCTGACTAATCTTTTGCTTTCAGCCAGGTTTGTCTCCCAGGCCTTCAAGATTATGTCACCTCGGGTTTGCTCAAAATGAGACAATCGAGGGATCTCTACTACTTCATCTTTCGTCATTATTATAATGGCCTCCTGGAACTTAGCCCGAGCTGTAGTGGCTTCTCTCTCCTTAATGTAAATGTTATTTAGAGAAAGGTATGCCACTCGCTAACAGCTTTGAACAACTTCTACTTTCGTGAAAAGATCTTGCTGGGCTAATTCCAGCTTCTTGTGCACTTCTAAAGCTTGAGCTTGAAAAGCGACCACCTCTACTGTTGTAACTTCCGCTAAATCTATTTTGGCCTGTAGTTGTTTGATCAACTCTTCCTATTGAATGGCCTTTTCTTTATTGGCATATGAATTTTTATGCATTTCATCAAGGCTAGTTTTGAGCTGTTGAATATGATGTCTATCACTGGCTCTGATTTGTTCAAAACTTTGATTCATATGATCTCTTACCTCTTGTTCAGTGGTGCTCATCTGGCTTTGCAATTTCCTTACTAACTGATTTATCTACTTCAACTGCTCTGCTAGATTTTCTACTGAATATTGATTGGTCGTGGCAAAGGCACCCAATGAGCCCGCCATTTCCCTAGCAAAATCTGTATCATCATGGCCTTGTCCATCATACAACATCCTCTACCTTTTTATTGTTGCACCATCCTTTTATGTGTTTCTCTTTTAACTATAGACCTCCTCTTCTTGTTGAAAAAGAAGTTGGAAGGAGGCATTTCTTCAGCTGAAATCAGAGTAAGGTTTTATATAAATACGAATTCAGTGTTTGGATTCCCCTAACTAGACTATAAAGGTGTCAAAGACATAATAGGGCTACCTATCTAGGTGAAATGTGGTTGCTATGTTGTGTTGGTAGCTGATTTGTTTGGTATGGACGGAGGTGTATCCTGTCCCTTTTTTTATCAAAAATTGAAATTGAACTTTGGCTTGATCACCTAGTGGATTTGACAATGCAGTATCCTCCTTCTGCGTTAAAACTTCAACTTTCTTCGAATTTCCTTGAATGTCCTGTTCACTAGGCCCTCCTATTTCCAAACCCTAAGTTGTAACTTCCTGTGTAGATGGAGATATCTGGGTTTCTCCCTGTAAAAATTTAGGCAAGCCATTTCTTCTGTGTCTTTGGAATTTGTATAAATCGACTAATTGATCTAGAGCCAGAGTTCAGACTTTGCTCAACACTTCTAGGTATGACCTTGCTCCTCAGAATATTTTATCCTGTGGGGAAGTTTCATGCTCATATTTCTTTAGATTGTATAGGGCCAGGTGATTTCGCACGATTTTCTGGGGATCGTGCTTCTTGAACTCAATATTAACCAACTTAATGTCTTCGAGGGCCGTGGCCTGTACTTTCGAGTGGTCGAAATCTAACAATGTGAACATACCAACCTGCAAAGGGAAGGTTGGCCATACTTTTTTCTGTGCTACTTTTAATTCTTTACTGATCCCCCCTGTCACGGTTTGATATGCTACCTCTCGGCACACCAGCTAATCTGGTTGAAGCTTTGGTAAAGCATGTGGGGGATTTGAAAATCCAAAAACCATGATGTAGGAAAATTGTTCCTCAATATACCAGTCTGTTATTTTCCCTAGGTTGGCAATGATCCTGTCTGAAATCCTAGGAGGCGGGCAACCATAGAGGGTGATATGCATCGACACCACCACATAGTGACAAATTTCATGGAAGAAATCTTTTGCTTTATCCTCCCACATCTTGGAGTGATATAAATGTATGCGTTCAACGCTGGTAGGAGTCCAACTCCAACTCATCAGAGGAAAAGGCGTCATAAAACAAATGTCATCCATAATGTAAGCTGACGTGTAGAAAGGGGCAGGTTTCCCTTTGCCTTCAACCACTGATAATCTGTGATTTCCTTGGCCATATTGTCTGATAATATCTTGGCCCAATCGAAGGAATATCTTTCTGTCGCTTCATGCATGATTGGTACCCAGGCCAACAAGAAGTGAGCGGAGTCATTCCTCCCAAAAAGTCTACATAACATCATGGCCACATAAAACATATGGGCATTTAATGATGTTGTGGCATATATGCCTTGGGTATCTGCTCTGAATTTCTTAGGGAGTGTCCACCAGTCCTTGATTAAGTCAGGGTAGTTCTTTTCATATTGCGTGAACTCTTCTTTGTCGAAATCCATTAGGAAAGCGGCGTTGTAGCTGTATTTGAAAACTGGGGACAATTTGTACATTACCTGTAAATGCTCCGGTCGAAAAGATCCAACAACCACTTTCTGTGAATTGCAGATGATCCTGGTCGAGACGTCAATGTTCTCCAGAGCCCAACCCATCATGTCATTATATAGCATGAGCCTTGGTCGTGCAACTATTTTATGCAGCTCTGATTGAGCTATATACTTGAGCTTCGTAGCATGGGTTTTTGTTACCTCATCGCCCGAATCCTCTGGGCAATTAATCAACTCATATTGTAGAGTATCAAAGACCTGCACCCAAGATTTCATGGAATCGATAACTCTTGGAGAGGTGTCTGAGAGGATATCTGTGTTCCGGCTCACGCTCTCACCAACTGCTTTACCCATTTTTCGTGGCACCATGATATTAGCGAGTTCATAACTGTGTTATCATGTTACAAGGAAACACGTTAACTTTTTAGCTTGCTAAAACTTGTTGTTCTACGAGAATGCAAATAAAATTCAAAATCCAATATCCTTATTCACCTTAAGTGTATTGATTTATGAATACCTTTTATGACGATGCATTCATTTACTTTAATGAAAAAAATCTAGGCTGTGATATGTGATCTTATTTGGAATTATGTCGTGGAGCCGTAATTAATGCCATTAATACTAGAGGTTTGCGATCGAGACCTTGTATAAATGAGATTTGAAATTTCTTGAATGACAATTTAGCGAAAACTTAATTGCAAGATAATCCTGTTTAACCCATTAATTAATCATGTTTTATTGTTACTTGTTTCGGGTATTCGAACTTCGGGATTTTTTGATATAGCTCAAGATGAAATCTTCGAACTTCGAAACGACAAACCAATTAATTAATGTTAATCAATTTTTAGCTTTAATTAACCTCGTTTAAGTTTGAAGCACTTCGGGATTTTGATAGTAGCTCGAGACAGGATCTTCGAAACTCGATATCGCGAAGCGATGAATTATTCAATAATTAATTTTTGACTTTAATTAACCCTGTTTAGTGTTTAATGTATTTCAGAAGTTCGGACCTCGGAGATTCACAATGCGATGGATGGCGAATATCTGAACTCTGAATATGCGAAGTTATTAATTAACCTTTTAATCATGATTAACTTATTTAATTGGGGTTTATCTTTTTTGGCATTCACATGCTTCGTGTATCGACAAAACAACTTTATTGGATTTTTGACATGCCATTACCCTTAGTGAGGTGTTAAAGCTTAGGAAGGTATACGTGTATGGTGACTAGGATCTGTCAAATGCTTTTCACGTATCGGGGTTTTGAAGGTGCAACATGTCGAAATGTCTGAGGCGCGAAACTCCGAAGCAGTCTCTAGTGGTTTGACCTTTTAATAATCAGGCGACTCCAAAAACTCAGGGAAAAAGGGATCGTTCGATCAAATTAAAACTTCATCAACGGTGAGAATCAAGCGTGTTTTATTCTTATTTTAACTGTGAATGGAATCTATTTAAAATCTAAAGTTTAGAAATATATATGTGTTCCAACAAGCACAACGTTCACATGCAACATAATTTAGTTAATAATTACTTAAATATAAATTCTACAAAATTATATTAAATTTTGGACGACTATGTTTTCTTATGAGAATTTAGTTATATAAATTTTAATCTCTTTAATTATGTTATTTGTAAATGAAATTAGTTGAATTTTGTATTTGATTTTTTTTTTTTACTTATTTTGAATATTTTTTATGATTATGTAAAGAAAATTGTCAACATTAATGTGAGCAACATTATTAACTCTTAAATTTAAGATGTTAAAAGACTACTTACCTATCACTGTTACTTTATAGACTACCCTATGAACTAACTCTTATATTTACCATTTTAAACTTATATTTATTAAAAATTGTAAATGTAAGAAACTCAAATGTTAAAAAAAATGTGCTACATTTTAAGATAGGAGAATTATTTTATAGTATTTATGTATATTTGTAATATTAATAAAACCAATATAAATTCATTTTGAAGTTGAATTTATTAAAAATTAAAATTTAAAAAAAAAATTGCAATATTCAATTGGGTTTTGATTTCATTTATGGATAATGAGTTCTATGTTGCTACCCACCTTTAACATATTAATGAATCATTTGAATTGATGATTTTGGTTTTTTATGATTAGAATATTTCAATTGTGGTTGAAAGGTTTTTAAAGTCCAATGATTGTATTTTCCAGTAGAATGGTGCACATCAATAAAATTAGGGTTGCCAATGAAGAGAAACTGTTACTGGACAAGCAATCCTTAAATATTCTAAGGTAAAGAAATAGAACAAAGATCACTAACCGGGATTTATAAACAATTTAGTAAAATTACAATTAACCGAGATTTATAAACAATTTAGTAAAATTAAAATTAACACATGTGAGTTAATCTTTGTCTCATTAAGGCCGGTATATCTAAATATACTAATTATGCCTACAGTGTATCTAAATATACTAATTATGCCTACAGTGTATCTAAATATACTAATTATGCCTACAATGTTTGTTTCTCATATGGTTAATTACATGGAAGGAGTTTTTGAGGGGTGGTTCTTCTCCCAAGTGTTGTTTGTCATTGCCTCTTCTTTCTCTCACGTATCTGTGATTGTTGCAGGTGGGCATGCAACCTAGGTATTTAGATTTAGAGTTACAGTATCATTGCAAATATTTCAGGAGAAGTGAGATGAAGATGGAACTTTTGAAGTATTCATTTTCCATCCAAAAACAAAATCTCAGGGTCTTTAA
>SNQJ01S0033524.1:0-20745 GCA_010110895.2 Picea sitchensis | reverse complement strand
GGGGAATTCACCCATAGTGAATTGGCAAGATGGTATGACCTCCATTACTTTTCTTTTGGTGCCAGTGGCTAACTGTACCAACCATGGCTTCACGTGTTTATGTGGCTGTAGTTTACACTTATAAACAACCTTAGGGGCTATATAACTCAAATTTGAACCAGGGTCAATTAGAATAGACACTAGATGGTTGGTGATCATACCTTCCATATCCTCCACTGAAGCTTGGTGGTCAGCTTGTTTATTATCCACGGCTACATAAATTTGCGACACGCTCCTGGCCATGTCATTAACGGTGGTAGCTTCTTGAACGTTGTAAATTCTTCGACTGTTCTGTTGTCGGTGTGGACAGTCCCTCAGTAGATGTTCTCCTCCACAACCCCAACATTTCAAGGGTTCTTTCCTTGGGTTATCAATCTTTCCTGGGGTAGATCCAAAAGTTTTATTTCCGCTCTAGGAGGGGAAATTCTGCTGGTGTACACTTCGGGTTGGAAAGCTCATCCTTGAGTTCTTTTTATAGTTTTTAAATTTTGGGGATTTAAATCCCTTTTTCTGAAATCCCGAACTATTCTTCTGCTTCCAGCCTTCGCGAGGTTCTGTCCGATGCCCAAGTTGTTCATGGAAATATCTTGCCTTTCGGATAGTGTCTTCTAGGGTCTTTGGCTCATCAAACTCAATCCTGTTCTGATAGTCCTTAGGTAGTCCACTGATGAATTGTTGCACCTTTTCCTTTTCTTCTTTTATATAGGGTACATACCTCAGCAAATCGAGGAATCTGCTGACATATTCCTCTATGGTGAGTTGCCCCAGCTTGAGTTCATAGAATTCTTTAGTCTTTTCGTTGAAATACTTTTCTGACAGATACTTCTTCCTGAATTACTTTTCAAACCATTCCCAAGACAGGTCCTCTTCATGAATCCCTTTTACATTCTTAAGGTCTTCCCACCAAATGGAAGCCTTTCCATTCAAGTTGAAAGTGGCTACTCGAGCCTTTAAATTTTTTGAGAAGTCATGGACTCTGAAATACTTCTTTAGTCCAAGCAGCCAAGCCTCTACTTCCTCTCCCTTCTTTATTTCACCATCGAAAGAGGGTGGTTTGGCCTTCTTGAATTCTTTGAGATTATGATTTTTGGAATGATTTCGCTTCTTCCGTTTTCTTCGGAAATAAGAATTAGTTCTGCTGCTAGAAGATCCCTCCTAGTTGCCAGCTTCCTTTCCAAAGGAATCATCCAACGCTTTTCCCTTATCTCTGGGGTGGAACTTCCTCGAGGTGCTCTTCCCAGTGCGGCTACTTAAAAGACCACGTTTCTGTATCTCAGGTGGACTTCGACTTTTCTTTGCCTGCCGTCAGTCCACGTGACTGGTGTCAGGTTCATGCTGCAATTGTCTTTGTATGTTAGATAAGCTTTGCAGCAAGACTGCATTAATTTTTGTTTGATTATCTTTCTCTTTTATCAACCTCTCGTTGTCGGCCTTGAAGCTCTGTAGTTCGACAATAAGGATTCTCACAGTCTTAGCTTGATCTGGAGGGGTTTCTACCACCCTCCTTTCGTCAGACTCTTCATCTCTATTGTGGGAGCCATCCCCCACTTCGTGGTGAGTCACCATTCTATGTGTCTGCAGTTTCCCACGGTTGATCGTCTGCTTGTTGTGCAAGAAAAACACTTGTTGTTAGTCAACATCATATTCATTCACAATCAGCGCATAATTCATATTTTTCAAATGCATACACACAATAGGAATTTTCATTCTTAACTTCAACTTTTGATAAAGGGGGTTAGAATAGAGAGTTACTCCTTTTAAGAGTATTTCAAATGGAGTTTCTACGCAACTCGTCCATGTGCCCAAGCAAGCCAAGTGTTGTAACGATGCTCTGATACCAATTTGTCACACACCCACTACGACTTAATAGATTTTTTTGCCTTTTTCTCCTTTTTCTCGAGGGACAGAATCCCCGAGTTCCTACGAGGTCCTAGCGTAGGCTAACTCTTCCTGTCGGAACCTTCACTAAACCAATCCACCAGTTCTTTCATTGAAAACCCATCGTGTACAACTCAAGAACCAAGCACGGGCTTCACCTCCATGTGATCATCGGTTATGACCCCGGGCCGAGCCAAGAGGCGCCTTTCGCAATTCATGACTCAACGATGCTCGAGAGTCAATTCCTTTGACTCTTCAAACCCTGAAACCCGAAATCGTCTCTTCATTGAGATTGACAGCTGCAATCTCCCCCTAATCCGATGGTCCTATCCGTATCGGTACTTCGGTAACCGGGAGTTTGAAATGCAAGCGAGTCGAGTCTTTTGACTCTTCAAACCCCAAAACCCGATATGGAAATTCGTGTAGGAGATCAATGAACCTCGTTGATCTGGATCTGATGGTCACTATCCCTCCTGAGCTTAAGAGCGTTGAAGGACACTCAGCCTTAACCCCCTTGCTGTCCTACGAGATCCAATGGCTTACAGGGTTTCGGAGCTTTCCCCAAACTCTGACTGCTCACCACGTGTCTCCTCCAATGGATGGTCTAGATCCTCCTGGAGTTTCATGAACCAGGATTTCGCGACACTTGGAGACGAAGGTTCTTCCCCTTTGGTCTCCCGGGTGCCAAAACACCGAAATGCCGAAACCTATTCACACTAAGTTGATTCGAAGTTTCACATACCGGGACTTCATGACTTACGATGAAGAAGGGTCTTGCCCTTTGGTTTCCCGGGTGTCGAAATGCCGAAATGCCAAAATGTCGAAATGCTGAAACCTATTCACACTAAGCTAATTCATGGTTTTACATACCGGGACTTCGCGACTTGCAACGATGAAGGGTCTTGCCCTTTGGTTTCCCGGGTGTTGAAACGCCGAAATGTCGAAATGCCGATGAACGGGTCCGGATACTCCAGGACTTTCAGGATGTTGTCAAGTCCACCCTCCTGCATATGCAAAGGTTAAGGTCGATGGGCAATAGAGCTTCGATAGGTCTTTTAGAGGGTTCTTGGGTAAATTATCCAGAGGCTTGGTGAATTGAGTAAAAGTCTTCCTGATTCACCGAGATATAAATTCAGTGGTAAGGGTAAAGTAAACTCGTGGGTTTACTATCATGGTAGTCCCTTTGAGGGACTCACTCCAACTCTGGAGTGTGAGGAAACTTCCCAAGAGAAGTGCCTTCGAGAAATTACACTAGGGCATAGTGCGAGCCAAGTAGATAGGACAATTCTCAAGGGAACAGACTCGTATTCTGAACCTACTCATTCTATACATAGATCGATTATGGTCATATAAGTATAAGCATGTATCCCTTGTCTCCAAATCAAAACACAAGCAAACACTTGCATACAGAAAAACATTCATGATCATATAAACATGAGCATGCATCCAGGATATTCAATTCAAGATACAAGATATAAACACTTATCAGAAAAACACCAGGTGTGACATGACTGCTGAGAGGGGTGCTCGTTTCCACCCAACCATAGGCTCAGTGACTCCAAACGGATTTACCACTAGCCACCCCCGAGATAGACCATGATGATCGAGATTCAGTCTTCTACTTCCAGCTCNCAAGGACGAAGGTTACTCTCCTTCTCCTTTGTTCAGAACTCCCTGTATTTCTGAGTTTTCTCTCTGTTCTCTTCCACGATCTCCGTCGTGCACATTCTCCTCTCTTCCCCCTCCCTTACCACCCTTCCTTTCTTACCTTTTTCTCTGCAAGATTGCATGTGGCGTGAATTTCCCCATCCGTGGTTAGGTCTGGGAGTTGTTACGGATGGGCGGTTCACCCCCATCCCCTCATTAACTCTTGAGGAGCCTCCCCACCTACCAATCTGACAAAAAAATCCATTCTAGGGTCAGAGAGCTGCTTTGATCTTTGAGCAGGTAAAAGCTAGTACGGTACTAGCCCGGTGGAAGTTAGCACAACAATTCTAGGTCCCTTCCACCTCCTCTCATTAGCCATCGTGGTCTCTTTTAGCACATCCACCTCCCAACAGTCATGCAACACATAATCATAACATAATTTACATTTATCGACCTTTTATACAAAGGTCCGCCAAATCAAACATTCACATCTTTTGTGTTTTCCATAGTTCTTGGCCAATATAGTTATTTTTGTAGACTTGGGGAATCAAGGTGTTACATGAAACTATTTTATGCAGCTCTGATTGAGCTATATACTTGAGCTTCGTAGCATGGGTTTCTATTACCTCATCGCCCAAATCCTCTGGGCAATTAGTCAACTCGTATTGTAGAATATCAAAGACCTATGCCTAGGATTTCACGGAATCGATAACTCTTGGAGAGGTGTCTGAGAAGATATTTGTGTTTGGGCTCACACTGTCACCAGCTATTTTACCCATTTTTCGCGGCACCATGATATTAGCGAGTTCAGAACTATGTTATCATGTTACAAGGAAACGTGTTAACTTATTAGCTTGCTAAAACTTGTTGTTCTACGAGAATGCAAATGAAATTCAAAATCCAATATCCTTATTCACCTTAAGTGTATTGATTTACGAATACCTTTTCTAATGATGCATTCATTTACTTTAATGAAAAAAATCTAGGTGGTGATTTGTGATCTTCTTTGGAATTATGTCGTGGAGCCGTAATTAATGCCATTAATACTGGAGGTTCACAATCGAGACCTTGTATAAATGAGATTTGAAATTTCCTGAATGGCGGCTTAGCGAAAAATTAATTGCGAGATAATCATGTTTAACCCATTAATTAATCGTGTTTTAGTGTTAATTGTTTCGAGTATTCAAACTTCGAGAATTTTGGATATAGCTCAAGATGAAATCTCCGAACTTCAAAACGACAAAACGATTAATTAATGTTAATCAATTTTTAGCTTTAATTAACCTCATTTAAGTTTGAAGCACTTCGGGTGTTCGGACTTCGGGATTTTGATAGTAGCTCGAGACAGGATCTTCGAAACCCGATATCGCGAAGTGATGAACGATTCAATAATTAATTTTTGACTTTAATTAACCCTGTTTAGTGTTTAATGTATTTCGAAAGTTCGGACCTCAGGGATTCAAGATGGGATGGATGGCAAATATCCGAACTCCGAATATGCGAAGTTATTAATTAACCTTTTAATCAGGATTAACTTATTTAATTGGGGTTTAGTTTTTTTGGCATTTACATGCTTCGTGTATCGACAAAACAACTTTATTGGATTTTTGACACACCATTACCCTTAGTGAGGTGTTAAATCTTAGGAAGGTATACGTGTATGGTGACTAGGATCTGTCAAACGCTTTTCGTGTATCGGGGTTTTGAAGGTGCGACATGACGAAACGCCTGAGGCACGAAACTCTGAAGCCCAAAACTCTGAAGCAGTCTCTAGTGGTTTGACCTTTTAATAATCAGGCGGCTCCAAAAACTCGGGGAAAAAGGGATCGTTTGATCAAATGAAAATTCATCAATGGTGAGAATCAAACGCATTTTATTCTTATTTTAACTGTGAATGAAATCTATTTAAAATCTAAAGTTTAGAAATATATGTGTTCCAACAAGCATAATGTTCACATGCAACATAATTTAGTTAATAGTTACTTAAATATAAATTTTACAAAATTATATTAAATTTTAGAGGACTATACTTTTTTTTATGAGAATTTAGTTATATAATTTTTAATCTCTTTAATTATGTTATTTGTAAATGAAATTAGTTGAATTTTGTATTTATTTATTTATTTATTTTTCTTATTTTGAATATTTTTTTAAGTATGATTATGTAGAGAAAATTGTTAACATTAATGTGAGAAAAATTATTAACTCTTAAATTTAAGATGTTAAAAGACTACCAATAATTGTTACTTTATAGACTACCCTATGAATTAACTCTTATATTTACCATTTTAAACTTATATTTATTAAAAATTGTAAATGTAAGAAACTCAAATGTTAAAAAAAATGTGCTATAAGAGAATTATTTTATAGTATTTATGTATATTTGTAATATTAATAAAACCAATATAAATCCATTTTGAAGTTGAATTTATTAAAAAAAAAAAATTAAAAAAAAAAATTGCAATATTCAATTGGGTTTTGATTTCATTTATGGGCTAATAATGAGTTCTATGTTGCTACCCACCTTTAACATATTAATGAATCATTTGAATTGATGATTTTGGTTTTTTATGATTAGAATATTTCAATTGTGGTTGAAAGTTTTTAAAGTCCAATGATTGTATTTTCCAGTAGAATGGTGCACATCAATAAAATTAGGGTTTCCAGTGAAGAGAAATTGTTACTGGACAAGCAATCCTTAAATATTCTAAGGTAAAGAAATAGAACAAAGATCGCTAACCGGGATTTATAAACAATTTACTAAAATTACAATTAACCGGGATTTATAAATAATCTAGTAAAATTAAAATTAACACATGTGAGTTAATCTTTGTCTCATTAAGGTCGGTATATCTAAATATACTAATTATGCCTACAGTGTATCTAAATATACTAATTATGCCTACAATGTTTGTTTCTCATATGGTAATTACATGGAAGGAGTTTTTGAGGGGTGGTTCTTCTCCCAAGTGTTGCTTGTCACTGCCTCTTCTTTCTCTCACGTATCTATGATTGTTGCAGGTGGGCATGCAACCTAGGTATTTAGATTTAGAGTTACAGTATCATTGCAAATATTTCAGGAGAAGTGAGATGAAGATGGAACTTTTGAAGTATTCATTTTCCATCCAAAAACAAAATCTCAGGGTCTTTAAACAACTTAACCACCTCAATTCACTTGGGTGTTTCTTTTCCCTAGCTTCAGGGGTATGCTAGTTTAATGATTATATGTTTTAACATATTGTTTTATTTAGAATTAATCAATGATGAGTGAATTTGGTGGGAAGTTGAAGTAATGTGGAACTACTTTATTGTTGGGTAAATTGTGTAATGTTTGTTAGGTAAATTGTGTAATGTTTGGTAAGTATGTAGTCTTTTCATATCATGTGAACTATAATATGTGATACTCCTAGGTACTAGACATGACAATGAATATGTACATGTGTGGAAATGTATTAATGAATTGTGATAATTGTACTTAATTGAATTGTATATATATATAATTTTGAAAAGTTGGAAGCGTGTGATAATTGTACTTCATGGAATAACCTTATTTATTGTATGTCTTTTTGAAAAAGAAATGGAGCATTTCAATAATTATATCCATGTAGAATAAGGTTTATTGGAATAATGAATTGGTATGCATTAAGAGCCGTCTGAGTGGGAATGGTCTGCAACTGAGCGGGAATGGTTATTTTGAATTAGGAAGATTGGTTGCGCACCATAGATGGCGAAGGATTGGCCGACTTGGTTACAGCTTGAAACTCTGACTGGACTAGAGGATTCTAGATGACTAATTTCAAAAGGGACTTGGTTTAGCTCTTCGTAGGGGTTCTAGGGGCTTATCCCTACACTTTCTTCAACACACTTTCATTTAGCTCGAGGTTCATCCCTCTCCTATCTTGGCTACCTAAAATTTCATTCTAGTATTTATTGGTATTTATTTTGTGTTGGACAGTTGTTCCTTTGGGTCTTGGGCCCACCCTTTGCATTTACTTTCCTTTCTAGGAAACTAGAATAGCATCAGTTCTCAATGGTGGTCAGAGAACAATGGTTTACAGGTGGACGTTTATGAGCTCTTTCCTCCGTAATGACTTAGATTGGAACATCATGACACTTATGAATGTTGATGATGAGGTTTCTTGGAAGCATGTGGGTCTTTTCGCAAAGGCAGATGACTTGGAAGGTGCGCCAAAAGAATTATTCCCTTGCACATTTACGTCGTCTCCTGCTATAGGCATTACAATCAATCGTTTTTCTGATCATTCGACTAGTTCTTTGGTTGCTCCTCCTACAACGAATACTCTTAACCAACCTGCTATTGAGCCGCAGTCCTTTAACATAACTCCCACATGCACAAAAGAAGTATTCTCCCCAGTGGGACAGAGAAAAACCCACAAACAGGTGCACCCGAACGCTATCCGATGGAATATGTGGAAAGTGAAAAGAAAGGCTAAGCGATTGGTTTTGGGTTCGAACGTGGGCTTGGAAGAAACTTGCAGGATGGCCCTCTATGGTCTGGTAGGTAGATTATCCTATAACTATCTTAGTAAGGGACCTGTCTCAGAGTAGGTATTAAAACACCGGACTCCACTTTTGGGGTATGAGCCTGAGGTCCTTTATCTCACTAAAGGGTGGCTCAGTTTTATTTGTAGAACGCAAGAGGATGCGACTTTGTTATTGAACTCACATTGGGTTTTCGGTGGTAGCAGCTTGATGCTAAAACGTTGGAGGGTTGCCTTTGAACCAACAACCGAGCATTTTCAATACCGTCATTTGTGGGTTCTTCTATCGGGTTTACCCTTGCACCTGTGGAATGAAGGGGCCTTACGGGCTATAGGCGATGCATTGGGTAAGTTCATTTCCTTGGATAACAAGTCACTTGTTAATTCTTCGCAGAAGGTGGGTCGAATCCTAGTGGAAATGGATATCCACTGCAGTGTATCAGAAGCCATTGACATCGAATGACATGGTCAAATATTTAACAGAAAGCTAGACTATCTTGGTATTCCTTTTCGGTGCAATTTGTGCCACCAAACGAGCCACCTTCGTCGTGATTGTGTTGGTAAAGAAGTTGATAATTTGTCTGAGAATACTTTGCTACAAAGGGACCCACCCGATTATATGGACGAAGCAAATTCTCTTGGGTGTGAGACTTTAAATTATGGAGCTGATCTTTGGCGCCAGCAGGAGACTTTGTCGACTCTCACTGGTAAGTTACAAAGACTTTGCCCGTCCTTATATTCAACTCTATCGCTTTGGGAGAAGGAGGCCTTGGATAATTCACACTGGTTACATTCATCAACTTCCTATGATAAGAGGCAACTTGGGGGGGAAAAGGACACTACTAATCCAGTTCCACCGAGCTCGTCGGGGCTGACTTTTCCTATTACACCCCCTGTTTTTATCCTGGAGAACCTACCCTCCGTTCTAGTGGAACCTCCTTCTCCTCCCCCTACTATTTTGACCCAGGCTTTATCCCCGTCACAACTTAATACTTGAAATGGGACCTTATTCTCTTCTCCTTCGTCGTCGGAACCTTTATCAAACACTCTGGTGCATCTGGGTTGTAGAGAATATGAGGTGGATGATTCCACGCTCAGTTCTGTATTAGACTCACTGATTCCCTTTATCAGAGACTGAAACGATACTTTATTATTGCCAACCTATTTATGCAAGGCTATCCTAGAACCTTCGATGGGAAATGGAACCTCTACTCCACTTAAGCATCCTGAAAGGGTGGGAAAGGAATTTTCCTGGTCTAGAGGCATTGTCATTGAGCACTCACTTATTAAGACTATAAGTTTATGTAAAAAATTGGCGGGCCTATCCAAACAGTCTATTGACACAGTCCTCCCCTCCACTGATAGTGGGGCTCTTAGAGCAATGAAATCCCTGGCGAGGGCTAAGTGATGCTTTTACTCACTTTAAATATTAGAGGGATAGGAGGCACCCTCAAAGATGCCTCAGTTCGTAGACTCCTGGATCAAACTCGCCCTAACATCGTCTTCCTACAGAAACCCTTGGTACATGAAAAAAAAGATAGATATTGTATGCACCATTTATGTCCTTATTGGGTATCGAGTGTTGTTAATTCTGTGGGTACTTCGGGGGGGTTATTGATCACTTGGGACCCAAATCTGTATGAATTGGTTCCATTTCTTACTATTGGTGGTATTCTGTTAACATGAAGGTGTATTATTAACAAGAGGGAGATTGCCTTACTAAATATTTATGGTCCATGTCTGGATCAGAAACTATTTTGGAGCTCGATGGCGGATAGTGGCATATTATCCATCAACAACTTGATTATTGTTGGTGACTTTAATATTATTATCTTTTCAGATGAGGCCTGGGGAGCCACTTTTGCTCCTGGTTTGACAGAGGATTACTACAGAGATTTATTCCTTTCAAAAATGTTGATAGATGTTAAACCAATTAAAATGGTCCCAACTTGAAGGAATGGTCGCTCTGGTCAAGAATCCATTGTGAGATATCTGGACAGGTGTCTTGTGTCTGAAGTTTTATTAGCTGAGGTCAGATTGTTCCGATCCTGGGTTGAGTACCCCTTTATATTAGATCATGCCCCTGTACTACTCCAGCTGGAAATTCCACCTATTTACAAGGCTTATCCATTTAAACTAAATTCCCATGGGTTGCATGATGATGATTATGTGACATTGGTTCATAAAATTTGGAAGGACCCTTGTTTCCTCTCAGAAGGTGATAAGCAGTGCAAAATAGTATGGAAATTAAAGGAATTAAAAATCCAAACTAAACTCTGGTATAAAGAAGTATGTGCAAGGAACAAGTCTCAATTGGAGAACCTATAAGTAGATATAAAGGATACCTTTGTGAATATGGTTGGGGATTCTACAAATTGGGGGGTGGAATTACATCTACAGATGCTGGAAAGTAAAAGAAACAAACTTTTACGCGATGCTGAAGAGACTTGGAGATTTCGCAACAGGGCGATCTGGGTAAAAAGTGGTGACAATAATATGAAGTATTTCCATAATGTGGCAAGCCACAATAGGAATCGAAAACATGTATGGGAAATCATGGATGGAAATGGAGTCACCCTTATAGACCAGGGAGCGATAATGGCAGAAGCAATATCTTATTACAAAAATTTTTACAAGGCCTCGTCAATTGTTAATATCATTGATCAAGTCAAGGTAACTAGTCTCTTTCATAGGATGGTTAGTGATGAGGAGATGGGCCCTCTTTATAATCCAGTCACTTTGGAGGAATTAAAGTCTATTTTATTTCATTTAAAAAAAGAAAAGAATCTGGGGTCAGATGACTGAATTCTTCATTTTCTTTTTTGACTTAGTTGGGGCTGATCTCCTTGAGATGGTGGAGGACTCGAGGCAGAAAGGCACCATTATTGGGAGTCTAAACTCAACCTTTCTGACTCTTATACCGAAGGAAAACAAACCTGTTACCTTCAATTATTTTCGCCCGATTTCCTTGTGCAATCTTTGTTATAAAGTGATATCCAAAATTATTGTAAATCAGATTAAGTCGATCCTATCAAGATCACTCTTTGTTGAACAATTGGGGTAGGCGGATACAAGATGCAATAGGCACGGCTCATGAGAGTCTTCACAACATTAAGAGAAAGAATATAAAGTCATTGGTATTGAAACTTGACCTGGGGAAAGCTTACAACTGTATTGACTGGGATCACTTAAGATTGACATTAATAACAATGAGTTTCGGTATCCAGATGACTAATTAGATCATGGGTTGTGTTATATCATCCTAATTTGTTGTGTTATTCAATGGAGAGGCGACATATTTCTTCAAAAGTGGCAAGGGTTTGCACCCAGGTTGTCCATTATCACCTTTATTATTCATCCTAATTATGGAAGGGCTCATTCTTTTAATGGAAAGTAGCATTCTTGAGGGCACTCTAACAGGTATAAAGGTTTCTAGAATGATTAAAATTTTGCACTTACTATTTGTGGACGATGTCCTTATTATGACTAAGGTGACTTTAAAAGAATGGATGGAGGTCGTCAAAATTCTTCAATTATTCTGTAATGCTTTGGGCTTCTTGATAAACCTCTCTAAAAATATTGTTCATTATGAAGGTCTAACAGAGGAAGAACTGACTCCATTAAAGGAGCTTCTTCCATATTCTTTTATCGATCTTTCAATCGGGTTCAAATATTTGGGCTATTACTTAAAGAATGGGGCACGTAAGACTAAATATTGGAATTGGTTAGTGACAAAAATGGAAAAGAAGATTGGGTTGTGGTGCAACAAGTGGCTATCATTGGGTGGTCATTTTGTCTTAGTTAAAGTTGTTCTGCAGAGCCAGCCTATATACTGGATGTCCTTGGAGACCATCCCGCACTCGATTTTAAATAAGATATGAAAATTGATGTTCAATTTTCTATGGAACGGTAATACGACTACTCAACAGTTTCACTTATGTAGATGGGACATTCTTTATAGACCAAATAAATTTGGTAGATGGGGATTCCAGAACCTTCCTCTTTTTAATACGACTTTATTGGTAAATACTCTTTGGAGAGTATTGACTCAGGACGCCATTTGGCATAAATTTTTAATGGATAAATATTTATATAATACTACTTTGGTCAATTGGTACAAGCAGGCTTCCCACAAACAACACTCTGCATCTAGAATTTGGAATAGCCTCACTAGTAAAATTCATGCGATTCTTCACTAACAGAGTTGATGCCCGGGATCGAGACATTTAATCTCCATTGGCAGGGATCAGATTCTAGGCCTGTGCGACAGAACGATACTTTCAGACGCACTGATTACACAATTAGAAGTAAAGAGGATAATTGTTTTGGAACAAGCATCAATTCCCCATATTGTTGGTTATTTTTTAGAGGCTTGGTTAAGCAGTGAGGAACTGGGTTTAGACAGAATTATAGCATCAAAGTGGGAGGGATTTCGAAGGGTACTTCTGGGCGCTAGAATATCTATCCGGGATTCAAATGATGCTCTTTTTTGGACAAGGGAGGACTCTTCCGGGAACATTTATGTTAAAATTTGTTATTGTGCTCTTATCTCAACTATGGACTACCCGATCAGGAGCGGTTGGAAAGTAACTATTTGGAAATGGAACATAGAATTAAAGATAAAATTGTTTATTTGGATGGTAGTGGAAAAAAAGGTTCTAACTTGGGATGCTCTCCAAAACAAAGGTTGGGAGGGACCTGGGGTTTGCTATCTCTGCAAACACAATTCTGAATATATTGAACACTTACTCATTCACTACACATTCACAAAGATAGTTTGGGCCAAACTAACATCAATCTTTAAGTTAAAAATAAATTGGGATGGAGCCTCCATAAATGATTGTTTTACCATCTGGACCAGGGATAAGTCAGTTTCCAAAGGTTTGGCTGCTCTCACCTGTTGGCACATCTAGCTTGAGAGAAACAAAGTTATTTTCGAGGAGGAGTCTCCTTCATTTTCTGTAGTGGTATACAAGATACTTGGGTCTCACTCTTGGCTTCCACAATCCCTTAAACTTGCCTCCATTAGGGTATGCAAAATCACTCAGCAAGAAGGATATTTTATTGCTTGCTTTGATGGCGCGGCTATTTCAGGTGACAAGTGTTGCAGAGCTGGTGGCATCATCAATTTACCAGGGTTGACTGTATATAAATGGTACATCAATTGTGGAGAAGGCACCAACACAAAGGCAGAGCTTTTGGGAGCTTGGTCTACACTTACTCTGGCCAATATGTGGTCTATCCAAAAAATTTAGATTCTGGGGGATTCCAAGGTAATTATAGATTGGTTAAATCAAAAGAGTAACCTCCAGGCGATTGACATTGAAGGATGGAAGCAAAAAACCAGGGATCTGACCAACTTATTTCAGGGTATTAACTTTCATCATATTTAAAGGGATTTCAATAAGGAGGCAAACTTATTATCTAAACAAGGTCTCTTGGAACCGGAAGGCAGATTGTCCTTTTACCAATGGGTAGATGGGGCTAGAGGACCACTTACTCATTTAAACATCTTTGAAATATCATCAAGATGATGTGCATCCAACTTATATTTCAGTTGCTAGTGGACATTTTATATGTTTTGTAATTCTGAAGTGTTAACTTTTCGCGTTGTTTTTTGCCTTTTGGCTTTTTGAGGATTAGTTTATATTATGGCTAGTTGTGGGTGCATTTTGTATAGAGTTGAACAGAATGATCCATAGTTATAAGAATCTTTGATGATGTAAAAAAAATTATACTTTAATATAGTTTGAGCGAATTTTCTATTGGAAAAAAAGTTTATTGGAATAAAATAAAATAAATTCAAAACAAATTTGAATAACCTTTATTTGTATGTTTTTTTTTTTAAATGGAGTTGTGCAATAATTATGTCCATGTATAGTAGAGTTTATTGGAATAAAATATTTTTTTTCAAAAAATTTAGTACAATATACTAATTGTATGTAGTGTATTGTAGGGCCACTTTGATGGTTGGATAATACTATGTTCAAGATTGGCATTTGGTTCTCATAGGGGTTGCTTTTGGTAGTACAATAATTATGCTTATGTAGGATGGGGTAAGAGGTTTTTGGTAGTACAATAACTATGTTCATGTAGGGTGGGGTAAGCGGTTTTTACTAGGCCATTGGTTACTAGGATTAGGGTAGGGTAATCTTTGGCGGTTTTGAGAGTCGAGCTAGGTTTTTGGCTCTGTGACTAGGTTTTCGCTAGCTGCATCCATGTCTTCCATGGAGAAGGGAAAGCACGGGTGAGAGACCCTTTGAGGGCGATCGGGCTCTGTGGCATGGTGAGAGAAGGGCATTTCAAGGGTCAGCAGATGGCGACGGAGGAATCGAACCCTGCGGGCTCTGCAGTGTGGAGAGTCACTATGTCGAGGGAATTGTAACACCCTGTTTTCCCCAATTTGTAAATATAACTATAAATGGCCAAGAGACTATGGAAAACTCTATATGTGTGAATATTGATTCTATGGACCTTTGTTTGAAAGGTAAACGAATGTGAATCTAATTATTTACTAAGAAAATGGACAAGTGTTGCATGACTACTGGAAGCGGGGTGTACTTAGAAATACCACGAATGTTATACGAAGAAAGGGTGAAGGGGACCAGGAATGGTTGCGTTAACCTTCACTAAACCAGTGCTTACTGGATTTAATTACTCAGGACCATAGTCGTCCCCTGACCCATAAATGAATTACAGTCAGACTAGTAGGTGGGAAGACCTCCTCAAGAGTTAATGAGGGGATGGGGCATAACACTCATCCGTAAGGCTTCCAGACTTGACCGTGGACTGGGAATTCGAGCCACACACAACCTTGCTGAAAGAAGCAAGAAAGCAAGGTGTGGTGGGCAGAGGGAAGAAGCGTTGTGAAGAGTGCAGAGACAAAGAGAAGTGAATCTCTTGGGCTCAAAGGAAGAATTGGAAACTAAGCGTTCTGGTTATAGGAAATGACAGAGAAGGTTTTGATAAAAGCTGATAAACGAGGCTAGCCTCCTTGCTTGGTTTCGTGTAAACCATTGCCAGGATCTAGCGGGAAGAGGAGAGTAACCTCTGTCCCTACTGTGGCTGAGCGAGAAGAAAAGGTTGTGTTGCAGAGCATCGTGGTCTAGCTTGGGGTGGCTAGTAGTAAATCCGTTTGGAGTGAGTGAGCCTACGGTTGGGTGGAAACGAGCACCCCTTCCAGTAGTTGCTTCACATTGACTGGTTCTGATAAGTCCTTTCCCTGCTTCAATTGTTGAATTAGAATGATGAATGATTACTTGGTCTTATATATATACATATATATATGCATTTTATAAACGTCTTCTGTGTGAAATGGTTATGTTATGCGTATGCTTACATCCCCTTGTGAATTCACACTTCTCGATGATAGACTGTATGCCCAACTTAACTTCTGGAGGATTTTCGGGGCATAAGACGTTTCACTGTCGAGACAAAATATGCCGTGTCGGCCTGAAACCATCCGTCTGAAGAGGATACCTCTCCCAGACCCCCTTGCTGTGTGAATTGTCAAACTCAAGTCCCTAACCCGTTCAGGGTAAAGCTCAGGAAAATGGTAATGTGAAGGTCTCGGAAAGGAAGTTATATTTCCTTGTCTGAAAGACGAACAAATGAGATCCATTCGGAGGAAACCAAGGGTTGTCATGATCGTTGGCCATGGTAACAAGCACGGGAGTTAACCCCTGAGCCATCCGATCTGCGAGATCGGAGTTTGCACATCGGGAGAATCGTGCGTTGGTGCGACTAAAACTTCTGAAACCCGAAGTTGCGAAGTGATCTGGACCGTAGATCTAAGGATCTTTCAAGACCCATCTCGACCGTCAGATCTGTGAGATCGGAGTTCGCGCATCGGGAAAATCACGTGTTGGTGCGACTAAAACTTCTGAAACCCAAAGTCGCAAAGTGATCTGGATCGTAGATCTAAGGATCTTTCATGACCCACCTCGATCGTTGGATCTGCAAGATCGGAGTTCGCGCATCAGGAGAATCGCGCATTGGTGCGACTAAAACTTCCGAAACCCGAAGTCGCGAAGTGATATGGACCGTACATCTAAGGATATTTTGGGACNTCGGAATTTGCGCATCGGGAAAATCACGCGTTGGTGCAACTAAAACTTCCTAAACCTAAGTCGCGAAGTGATATGGACCGTAGATCTAAGGATCTTTCGGGACCCACCTCAACCGTCGGATCTGAGTTCGGAGTTCGCGCATCGGGAGAATTGCGTGTTAGTACACCCAAGTCTTTCAAAGCTTGAAGTGACCTGGACCGTGGATCTATGGATCCTACAGGACTCCGCTCGGTCATCCGAACCATGAGATTGAAGTTCGCGCTTCAAAAGGATTGTGAGATTTAGCGGCTACGAACCAAGTCGTGAGATATAAACTTTTGGGTCGCTTTAGCACCTGGCAGTAGTCGCTAGAATGCTACGGGTTCCGGTAAAGGGAAGAATCATTTCAGAGAGATGCTTTGAGATGAAATAGTGGAAGGAAAACAAAAATGAAAATTAATTATCCCCCACCCTACTATAAAAGAGTATTTAAGGGGTTGGGTGTGTTACAAGTATGGGCGCGTGATTTTTCTGCGGTGTGGAGAGTCACTGCGTCGAGTATGGGCGTACGATTTTTCAGCGGTTAGCGATGGATTCCCTGAGGCGACTATTAGAGGCCGAGGCGAATGCTCGGGGCCGAGTTTTGGGAACAATCCCCTGAGCCCGCGTCAGCCTGAACTGGTGAGGCTCTACTTTCTTTCCGAGCAACCTTCATGTGTTCGAGGGCTTGATTTTGGGTGCACGGTAATTAGCGTCAGAGTTTGCAGTGGTGGTGGCTTCGGTGTTTTGTTGCGGCTGGTGTTTTGTTTTCTCTTTGTTTTTTTCTGGACCCTCTTGACCTCTTCCTCCTTGGAAAGAAGAGGTTTTGGACCAGAGCTTTGAGGTCCACACTGTGGGTGTGTGGTGTTTTGGTCAACACTTTGAGGTCCTTTGGGGGCGTGCGATGTTGGGTAAACACTTCGAGGTCCTTTGGGGGCATGTGACTTCTGGTTTAGCTTCTTTTCTGGTTTTTGTTGGGGTTTTTAGCCCTATTTTGTATCTCTTTTTGCAGCCTGCGTGCTGGTTTTCATCTCTGGTGACTTTCTGGGGATGTATGTGATTTTGTATATGAGCATGGTCTATGGACTAGTACTGCTATGAACATCTGTGTGGTCAAGAAGATGTAAAAAAATTATATTTTCACTAATATAATTGAGTGAATTTTCTATTGGAAAAAAAAAGGTCAATGGTTACTATGTGGTGGTGTTGATTAAAATAATGTTTTTTGAAAAGTTAAACTAATAAAAACATGCTTCTAGTTTATTTTTTGGATCTAAATTAATTCCAATGACATTTTCACTCTTGAATTCAACAAAGCCCACTCTTTGTATACATATTATTAATGGATTGTATATTTCATTCATCAATCCCACTCTTATCTACATATTATTCATCCATTTTTTATTTCGTTCATCAAACCCACTAGTATCTCTAATTTCATCATTACTTTGTTATATTCAAATAAAGAATAGGCTTCCATAAATATAGAATCATCTTCATTTCATCAATTACTTTTTTTCATCCCTATTGGTTGTGAGTGTTTGATTGCCTTTCAATATTCACGTAAATATCATTGTCTCAAAAATGATATCTCTCCTTTTCAACCATCGAAGCATCAAAGACAGTCCTCATTGGGTCAGAGTGACAACAAACATCACCAACGTCATTATTGGTCTCAACATCCAATAGTGAAAAAATGTTATGGAATTAGGAAAAACCTCTAACTTCTCAATACTAACTTCATGATTTCAATGAGATTTTAAACTACAAGTTATTCAAATGATTCAAACAAAAATAACTTATTAATAGAGTTAAAATGTAATTTCAATTTTATGGTGCAATATAATTTTTTTTTAATGACAACCATATTCTATATAGTTAACATAGTTCTTATTCAAATCATTTATTTAACTTGAATTGATAATATCCAACTTTCTTATATTATATATGCTATACTACCTATATTTTCACTAGACTTAAATCATTTGATAGCTATTATGTCAAATACTAAAGCATAAATAAAAAATCCTAGACTTCTAAAATCCAAATAAAGGTTAAACATTAATGTACCCAATCAATGATTATCATTACATTGTGAATATTAAAACCTTTGATTGATTAAAACAATGTATGTTCATGAGTGAACTAATATTTAAAAAGATAAATTAATCACTTTTAAGGAATATATTCATTGACCATACATAACACATACTACGTAATTCATAGAACTTTACCATGGAGATAAAACAATAAGTCCCACTTCAACATGGTAGAGAGCTTTCCTATGGAGATAAAACTCCAACGTCAAACATTTACCACGGTGCGGTGGTAAGAGTGAATCTAAAGTCGAGTTACCATGCCAAAAGCAAATTCTCATACCGTGTTGGTGTAACCCCATTTTCCCGCATTTCACGGGGTCCCTTGAAGTTCGCACCGACCACGACCATCTTTGGTTACCGTATGCTACGACTCCATTACGGCGAGCAATATCCAGCCTGCTGCAGAGTCTTTAAGACTCTGTAAGGAGGCTACCCATACATGATGCTATGGTGCATGATCATCATGCCGCCACCTTAGAAGACCGTGCTCAGTTCGGAGACCTCGGCGAGTCGGCCTCATCTCCGGGAGAGTCATTTCCGTTCCGTTTCCGTTGTCTTCTACATCAAAAAGTCCATGGCCAGCTCTGTTTCCCAATGCAGCTGCATTCAATTGCACGATCAAGATATGGTGCTGAAATGAGCGCCGACAAATAGTGCTGTTGATTCGGTGAAGGGACAGACATTCATGGTCGATTGGTAGATTTGAATTTGAATTCGCGCTCTCTCATAGTCAATTTGAATTTCAATTTGAGCGCGCCCACCATTGTTGAAACTTTCAGCAGTGAGCACCATTCTGTTTATTCAAATCCATTCATTTGAAGTGGAGCAAGAGTCTCACGCCATTCCATTATTCTGGTTTTGAATCCTGAGAACAACTATTGTTTGAATTTGGGAATCACAGTGGGATCCAACTCTTGGACATCTTATAGGTTACAAATCCGTTTTTCAATCGTTTTCAGTGAGCCCCCGCTCTCATGGTAAAGAACCGATTGCGTTGAAAGCCATTCCTCCTTTTGGGTTTCTTCATGTTGATACTATAGTTAAAAAAATGTAATGCATTTAGATTTATATGCTTCCAATATTATGTTTTGTTTTTCTAATGGGTGACATATGCTTTGGGTTTGGGTGTACAGGTGATCACGAGTTCAAAAAAAATGCAATGCATTTAGATTTATTTGCTTCCAATATTATGTTTTTTTTTTTCTAATGGGTGAGATCTGGTTTGGGTTTGGCTGTACAAGCGTTCATTGATGTGGTTATAAAGTAATCCAAATTAAAAAACACACATTTCTTTGTGGACATTGATTTCAGGATTCAATTCGGGATTTTCTTTGTTCATCAAGATAATGTGCAACTCAGCCGAGAGATCACTCAAGGAAAGACGAGTGTACATTCAGCCATGGACAAAATATTGTTAAGCGTTTTTAAATTAAAGAATATTTGCTTGTTTCATTTTGAAATTTTGTTTTCTTATTGTTTTAAATAGATGCGTCCATTTTTCAGAATATGGAGTTTGCCAAAAAAAAAACTATGTAAATTTTTGTTTTCTAATTACTGCAAATAGATGTGTCCATTTTTCAGAATATGAAATTTGCTTTGTTTTCTAATTGCTTAGTCCATTTTTCAGAATATGATGGAGTTGCCCAGAATTAAATGTGAAGTTATAAACTTCCAAAAATTCTATAAGAGACTATGAAGTTTTTTTATTATGTTTAAATATTTAAACATATCTTTTTGTATCATTTAAATTGGAAATAAACTTTAAATTTATTAACTAGAGACGAACTTAGGGATTCCACATATATTTATAAAATATTTATTTATTAAAATAATTTTAAGAAGTATTAACTAGAGACGAACTTAGGGATTCCACATATATTTATAAAAGGAAATATTTATTTACTAAAATAATTTTAAGAAGTAAGGTTTATATTTAATGTATTTTTATATTTGATTAATGGGTTGATAAATTTTTATTTATTTTTTAATTGTGTATTTGATAATAATGATGATAAAGGTGGATGTTATTATTTATAAATATCAATTTTATTGAAGTTTTAAAAAATATAAAAATTAATATGTTTGTTTTAATGGTTTGTTTTCATAATGGAATAAATTTCAAATTTTTATTTTTATTTTTTTATTTGGATGAATTAATAAATTACTAAATTATTATTATTACAAATATTTTAAAATTAAAATTTAACATAAATATAAATTATATATTTTAATATAATTAAAATATAATTTATTATTATACTTTATTTTATTATCTTTTATGATTAAATATTTTAAATATGATTTATTATACAATCATTTATTTAATTGTGGTTATTAAAAAATTGTTTATTTTAAAAGACTAAACTTAATATAAAATTAGGATAGTTTATTTTATAGTTTGTTAAAAAATGCTAGTATAATAAATTATATGTATGCTTTTAATTTAATTCATTTTAATTAATTATATATTATTTTTATTAAACTATAAATACA
>SNQJ01S0033523.1:75488-117671 GCA_010110895.2 Picea sitchensis | reverse complement strand
AAAAAAACACCGATATTTTGTTCAATTCTTGTTGTTTTATTTTGAAGGAAAAAAAACAACTCACTAAGTGTTGTTTTATTATTAAGCGTTTTTTTGTTGTTTTATTTTTAAGGAAGAACAAAAACAATCAATCCTTCTTTCATTTTTTACTTCTAAATCAAGTTTTTCTCTTGAAACAAAAAACATTACCTTACTTTTTTCATAACTATATTTAGAAGAATGGTTGAAATTGTGAACATTGCACTTTTTGAGTTAGAAATATATAGGAATAGTTAGAAATATATAAAAACTGTTCAAATTGCAACTTGATTTTTACAAAATTGCAATTTCACCACTACATTGCTAAATTGCAATTTCACCCATAACTACATTCTTAGATTTAATTTGAGTGTCATAAATGTTTTGCGTGGAATTGTTTGTCTACATTCACTTCTCAGAATCACCTACCTAGGAATCCTGCCAAATGAAATTAATATTTTTTTTTGTTTTTTATCATACTTTGATAATGATTTTTCATAGATTTTTAAGTATGAACATTGTTCTATGGTACATATATTAAGTATGAACAAAGTTTTATCTAAGTCTCTTAATTATATAATAATATTTTTAAGAATTTTGTTTAATTTTAAATCTATCACTATCATTAATAATTAAATTAGAATTTTAAATTCATAAAAACAAAGTCTCTTGCTTATATAATAATATTTTTAAAAATTATATAATGATATTTTTAATATTTTTAAGAATTTTGTTTAATTTTACATCTATTAATATCATTAAAAATTAAATTATAATTTTAAATTCATAAAAACTTTTTATAACTATTAGTGTAATCAAATTCTTAAATAATAATATTTTTTTAAAATTTTGTTTAATTTTAAATCTATCCGTATCATTAAAAATTAAATTAGAATTTTAAATTTATAAAAACAAAGTTTCCTAATTATATAATAATATTTTATATATTTTAAGAAATTTTGCTTAATTTTATATCTATGAATATCATTAAAAATTAAATTATATTTTTAAATTCATTAAACTAAGGACATCAAATAGAGAAAACATATGGAAATTTTCCATCATGCTCTAATCTATGGATTGGTGAAAAATACAGGCATGAGGTACTTACCAATGACGCTTGATCCTCGTCCTGAGCCCATAGTCATCGCTGGTAACATAAATTTATCACCAACCCAACTAATAAAAGAAATTTGATAGAGAGAGGATTTTAGTGTGTTTTGAAGAATAATTTCAAGCCCACATTATTTATTGGATTTTTTTATATATATTTTAATTTAATTTTATTAGATGGTTGATATCATTGTTGTGTGTATTTTTTTAATCAATTCAATAAATAACAATTAATGAAATATTTATCCTTAGACCATTATATAATAAATGACAATAAATGATTGCCTTGGCCAAAGCACTCTATCCAAACCCTATTGTGTGTTGGAAGCTATAATCTCCACCTATGCACCTATGGCCTGGCCTTCAAACTCAGTGTAGCTTGGCCAAACCCGATTGTGTGTTGGAAGCTATGATCTTCACAGTAAGAGAAATCCAAACTAAAATCTCTGAGAATGAATTGTACCTCTCCCTGAATGGAGTTTGCATGGTCTAAGCATCGTGGCACTACCCAAAATGCCACGATAAGGAGTCATTAGGCAATTGAAGGCAGCCCCAAATGGTGGGGTCACTCTCTCAATGGTATTCATAAGCCGCGTAGAACAAGCATGCATGGTGTTACAATCGTGTCATTACCAGATAAAAGGGATCATTCGTGGCTATTGGAGGCAGTCTCAAATGGTGCCCTCTTTCTCTTCATTATATTTATAAGTCACGTAACTTTAGTTGAAACATTAATTTTTATTTTAAATTTTTTTTAAGAATAAGCTACTTATTTAATTAAAAAAATATCTCCCTAAAAATTAAAACTGCCTTGCCGCCTTCACCCGACATGCAAATCCTTCATGTTGAACGTCTCTAATTAATCTAATCAGCTGCGAGTTCGGGAAACACGGTAATGCAAAGATTTCATTTTTTTTTTCTGCTTTATAAATTTTTTCCGCATTCATCCTTCATGTTGAACGTCTCTAGTTAATCTAATTAGTTGTGAGTTCAGGAAACATGGTAATACAGAGATTTCATTTTTTTTTCCTAAATTTTTGCAGCTTCATCGGACATGCAGATCCTTCATGTTGAATGTCTCTAGTTATTCTAATCAATTGCCAGTTCTCTAGTTATTCTAATCAATTGCCAGGTAATGTAAAGATTTTAAATTTTTTTTTTTTGTTTTCTAAATTTTTACTCTTATAGAGATTACTTGTGTCGTGTATGCAGTTTGAATCTTAGTTTCTCTCCAAAAATTTCAAAATAAGCAATTCTTGTATTGATACCTTTTTCTTGACCAATTAATACCTCTCTGTATCTTACCCAGTTTAACAGGAAGAACTCTTTTCCTTGTTTATTTATTTTCTGTAAATGAGTTTATGTATGATTTATAGTAAAATTAATACTCTTTATATTTGTTGAATTTGTTTTTTCACCTTTAATTTAATTTAATTTTTTTTTCTCCATTATTATTATGCAGTTAAAATTTCATGCACTATCAAAATTTTAACAAAAATTATGATCCAATGAATCTCAAATAGTTTACCACAACTTTATGCACCCATTATGTGTCACTACATAACCTCTTCATGTCTTATTCAAAACATAGATTTATTTTTCTTTTTAATAATGTTATTTTACATGTTATTGCGTCCCTCTCGCACACAAATTAAAAAAATTATGAAACAATGACCAGGAATGAGCTATGGAAATTTAAGAGTTATTCCCACTACCTAATCGCATAGGTTCATGCAATATAGAATAGGGAGGGAGATGGGTATCCAACGTGCAAGCCATCTAAGCAGAATTTTGCTATGCTTACTGGTTGAGGAGAGATAGATAAAGAAAGTGTAGCCTTGGTTTACTGAGTCTTGGTTGCCCCCTCAACAACGTAGATAAGAACGCCAGTAAAGTCTGATTTTAATTGAAATTGTTATTTTATTTATTGAAAAAAAAAGTTTTGGTTGCATTGTATAATGAATTAAGATGAAGTAAAGTAAAAAATTATTAATTATAGAATTTCAAAGAATTAAAAATTAATGCATATTTGCTAAGGAGTTTTTATACTTGTAACAAAATGACTATTTCCTATACTACTAAATGATGATTATAAAGTTCATTAGAAGGCTTGATAAATAAAATTTCGAAAGTTGTTTGCTGGTTGACCAGTTTTTCCTTAGAAGTATAAGGTTTGATAAATTGAGTCATTAACCAAACTAACAAAATTACCTTGCAATAAGTCTTGTAGAGAGGAAAATGTGTCTATTAAAGATTACTTGTTTTATCTTTGTTTGAAAGCTCAACTCTAGAAAAAAGTTGAAGTACGAGACTGCATTATCATTTGCCATGTCCTTGTGCTTGTTAGATGGGTTCTTCATCTTTAATTGTTGGGAGGCCTGAGAAAACTTATGCTAAAGAGAAAGAGAAATTAATATAAATCTTAATTGTTTCATCTTTGTATAAAAGCTAAAATTAAACTCGGAAGCATATTATCATTTTCTATGTCCTTATGTATTCTTATGTGTTAGATTGGTTCTTCTTCCTTAATTGTTTCTAGGTCTTAGAAAACTTATGCTAAACATACACTAATACAAATCTTAAATATTCTAAATATGGAGGCCCAAGGCCTCCTAATGTTGTCTTCTAGCCAGACCCAAAATTAATTCATACAACATATTAAAGTTTAATCCCTTTTGTTCTATTTGTTTGTGTTAACAAACAATTACTTTTGATAAAATTGTTTTTGACAAGTCATTATTTTGATAAAACATTATATTGACTTTTTATAAAGATATTTTTATTTTTCTTTATTTTAATGAGTTTTTAACTTTAGATTATTATAATTATAAGCATCTTTTTTTTCACATTAAATGAATATATTCATGAATTTTAAGTACTTTTTATTTATTGGATATAATTAGGGTGGTGTTTTTTTTTTCTTAAATTCAAATTCAGTAAACCTAACATTTTTATTACTATTCAATTAATTAACACATTAACACAATTCATGAATTTTAAGCATCTTTGATTTATTGAATATAATCAATATAATCATGGTTGATTTCCAGGAACCTCAAAGCCCACCTACCTTCTTCTGAGTAATATGTGGTTGTAGTAGCTACATTTTCTAATCCATTGGAGGATTGGATTTGTTATTTTTTATAATAACATATTGTTGGCTATTAATAAAAGAAACATTTTCAATTTTCCAGAGCTTTTATTATTTTCATTTATTTGTGATCGTACATCTTCAACAACTAAGAATGTAAGTGTGTACTTTGCTTAAAGTTACAAATTTAATACAATATTATATTATTTTCATCAAAAAATTTCCTTAAGCATGAGTGTTATCTTTCTCATAAAATCAATTAAATTATATACATAAAATATTCCTTAAACATGCGTACATATAATTAACTGAATTTATTATAAATTAAAAAATTTATAATGAAATCTTAACCTTAAAGCGTACTTAAAGCGTACGTAAGATATTAACTATTGAGAATAATTTAATATACTTAAATTGTTACTGAATTTATTATAACTTAAGACTTCATTTACATATTTTCTTTCATTCGCACGTAGAGTATATACATATTTCCTTTCATTAGTTGATCTACACCCCTTTATTCTTTATTCGTTAAATTAAATCTATAAATCATTTAGTAGTGAATTTATAAAGACTCCAACTTTTACAGGTCACATTTCATTATTTCAACTAATTGACATGTAATTAATCACTAATAATAACACATGCATAAATTGTGTATAACATACATTCCTTAATGATAACCATTACCTTTATGTATTATTAGAGTGGTTTACTCCCAACACTTAATCACACATGATAGTCCATATGCATAAATTATATATGACATAAATCTTTAATAATAGCCATTACCTTTATTATTAGAGTGTTATACTATAACATTTTACATGTTCATGTTCCCATTGTAATGTATGAAAGTAAGCTACAATGGATATAAGTACATAACCATATTTAATCTAAGTTGAGGTTTAGCATTTTGATTTTGTAGACAACCCCAAATCCATTTCTTTAAGAGATGTAGGTTTGATCAAAATGAAGGTAATTAGAAAAATGATATTAAGGTGAATAGATTTTATCAAAATAGAAAAATGCATTTTTGGAAGAAATATATAGATTATGTTGAAAAGGATTATTGAAAAAACTATCAAATTTAAATTTTGTTAACAAGGGAAAATGTTTGTCAAGAAACATATTTCTTTCATACAAATAGAAAATTGTATTTTTAATAACACATATTTAAAAAAAAAATACATTATTTTCCAATAAAAGAAAACTATGTAACCCTTGATGTAGTGCATAAGATATATTTAACTTTTAATACTTTTATACTTTGTAAGAATCGGAAACCATTTGCAAAATCAATTTGATGTTTTTTTAATGAAACATTGTTAAAAAGTATCTATGATCATTTGCAAAATCCTCTTATTGCATATGAATTGAAAACAATAATAGAGTCTAATGAACTGAAATCAATAATAGAGTCTACTTTTAGTTTATGACTACATTCTCTAAACTTTAATATCTTTAAATGGTAAAGTCTTTGGAAGTGAACATACAATTATTCTAAATTGCAAAATCTTCTTATTACATATGAATTGAAAACAATAATAGAGTCTAATGAATTGAAATCAATAATAGAGTCTACTTTTAGTTTGTTAGTTTGTGACTACATTGAGTCCTTAATCTAAACTTTAATACAGTTAAATGATAAAGTCTTTGGAAGTAAACATACAATTATTCTAAATTTATTACCGGGAACCATATTTTCAAGATTTACCATTTGATACATGGATTTAGATGTCAACTCCTTTAAAGTTATGGTTTTTTTCTCATACTTTCTAATTCCTTTAAAGTGATGATTTTCTCTCATAGTTCCTAATTCCTTTAAAGTTATGGTTTTCTCTCATAATTTATATCGGTTTTAGTTTTCTTCATAGTGCCTCCATACCAAAAAATAAAAAATAAAAAATCACATTCATATTTGTATATGAAAATGAATATGTGTTATACTAATTAATTGTTGTTGTTTTTGTACATTCTTCAATACCTCATTCATATTTGTATATGAAAATGAATGTGTTATACTAATTAATTATTGTTGTTTTTGTACAGTCTTCAATACTTTTTACTATTGATTTAATTTCGCTATGATATTGTCTATTTTCCAACGTTGCAATATGTTGTTTTCATATTTTTCTGATGGGTTTTTGAAAACCTGTAGATAGCTTATATATATGTTCTTTACATTCTTATAACAAAAGAAGATTAATATAGTTTCTTATTGTTATAAGTTTCCTTGTTGTCTTGCAAGAAACGACATTCTCTGCTATTGATACACGCATCAACAAATTTTGTTGATCAATTTGGATGTCCTAGCAATAGCCATTTAATGAAAGGTATGCACATTTTTCCAATATGTAAATGCTAGTAATAAGTGGTTCTTATTTATGTGCAGATATAAAAAAAAATGTGTTGAAGTTGTTTTTTTTCCTATAAGTCAAAGGTTTGTTGGAGAAAAATGAATCCAAATGAAACTCCAAGTAGAAAAGAAGGGAAAAAAAAACATATGCCTAAAGAAGAGGATTTTATTACACATCAAAAACATGACATTAATGATATTTTAGAAAAATATGACTTGTTTTGCTTGAACAACTTTGCATATACTCTTGGAGATTGTTTGTTCGATTCTCTCCGAGTTCTACTACATAATAGATACGCATCTGTGGAATTAAGAGAAGGTACAATACAACATTTCAAAACATGCTTACAAAAAAAAGATACTGAAGCGCTTGCATCTTATAAAAATGAATTAAACGCAAATTCATTGATGGAAATGCATAATGTCAACGATCCATAAATTTATTTGCAACGAATGTCGAAGTCTTCTTTGGTTCTTCTACCACTAGAAGAAAGAGGCCTTTGGGGAGACATTTTTTGCATACATTGGTTGTCAAAGTGGCTCAAAATACCAATATGAATTTGGTCAAAGACACGAATGAAGCCATACTTACATTTCAATTCAACTTTAAGCAACAACACATATGACATGTTATTTCATGATGACAATCCTCTCGCTGGACATTTTGAACCACTCTTGTGTAAAAGACAAATTGCCACCATCAATAGTCAGGGAGACAATGAAAGGCCTATAAAATATGAAAACATAGAAAAACAATGGGCACAAATACAAAACAAGATGTTGTCAAATGGATTTGAACAAGTGCATGAATTCAACAGTGCTTATGGTGAAAGTTCCTTTCAAACCATTTGTTACTTAGCAAGAGATGAATATGATGTGCCTTGCTTGCGAAGGATAATGGCACAAACTTTTTCAAATGAAATTATGCATAATGATTCTTTTGCAATCAAATGCATAAAGGAATATATTGAAATTGATATACAACAAGGTATCCCAAGAGTTGTACATTGGCAAGCATATATTGAGAATTTGGCATTGCCATATGAGAAAGGCAACATAGAAGGTGGAATTTTTACTTATGCTTGGATTTCCTATATTTGGGACATAGAAATAAGCATATGGTCTACCGAGACAACCACAATGTTAACTAGATTCCATTCAATGAGAGAAGCATCAAGGATATTTAATGTTATCCGATTTCAAACAAACAAAGGGCATTTTCATTTTGAGCCATTGCAAGAAATAAGGAAAACAAATATTAACATCAATACAATATCCTCTCTTAACAAAAAGGATACAGAGAAGAAATATATATCTCTTCAATGTCTAAAAAATTTAATTAGGAACAATGTTGTGCCATAACAAGCAACAATGACATCTGGTCTAGAAATAGTTAACATTGAAGAAAACAATGAAAATGAAGATGTCATCAGTGATAAATTCCAACCATTGAAACAAGACAACAATAATAATAGCCTAAAAAGAATTTGACTCTCTCGTGGAAGCAAAAAACAACAAGAAAACACACTGTCAACACTAGCCAAGCAAGCATTCGAGATACATGTTGCTGACATGCCTATTTACAATTGCTTGGTTTGTAACCGCACTTTAAAAAAAAAAGATGTAGTAAACAACAAACAAATATATATACAAAAACTTGACATTGAAACAAGAAAAACGGAATTGAAAGAATGCACATACGACAATTTAGAAAATCATTATACTTACAAGCCTTGTCACAAGAGCTTACAACGTGGTGAAATTCCAAAATTTGCATGTCCATGACATATTCAACGAAATAAGTGTATACACATAATCAAACAACTAAATGAATTAGAGGAAAGGTTAATAGCATTGAGATTGCCTTTCTTGCAAATTCGAGAGCTAGGTCATAAGTATAGAGGACAACAAATGGGATTAACTGGGGGTGTAATCAATGTGCCTACTGACACATCTCAAATTCAACATGCTTTACCTCGTGACATAAAAGAAACTGACACAATTGCAGTGGCAATAAAGAAAAAACTATGCTACAAAAGTGCTTATGCTTTTGGTCACATTTGTGTACACATGGTCATGAAGGTATTAAAGAGACTGTCCAAAAGCATGTTGTATAAGATGGAGAAAGTTGTTGTCAATGAAAATTGGAAACAAATGTTTAACCAGTTCGTAGATGCAGATGTGACTGACACTGATAGTGAAATGGACAATGACACCAATGAAAACATTGAAGAGCCAATAACAAAGACATTACTCCATGGATTCACAGATTCACGTAGTATATATGATCTTCAAAACAATCAAATAAACATTGCTCCTGCAGGAGGTTACATGCCATTAGGGAATGAGCTTCCCATTATGAATTTTTCAAGATAGATATTTAGAGGAAATGAGCTTCCCTACACTTTTCCATGGAGAAAAACAACCAGAAAAAATCACAAAAAAAATTACTTATCAAATTTTTTCTCAATGGGAGGTTTTGCACCAAGACCATGACTTTGCGTACCACATCACAAATTTGTTTTACAAAGAAGTTCAGATTATTCTTAGACAAGTGCTCAACTGTGTTTGGATTAGAATAAGAAAAGGACAATTGAAAGGAAGAAAACTAGTAGCAAAAGATGTTAAGTCAAAACCAAATTTGGATTGCATACTAAAATCAGACATTGGTTACATGGATCTAAGATCAATCTGCACATCACCGGATTACCTTCTAGGTTTACGTAGGAACCTTTATGCAATGATATGACAACTAGAACCACCGACGTTTTTTGTATCGTTTAGTAGTGCAGAAAATCGTTGGAAACCATTAATCAATGCACTAAAACATATAAAAGAAAAGAACAAACCATCCATTGAAAATTACATAGAAGAAATTGAAGTTCAAACCTTGATAAGAAATGATCCAGTAACTTGTGTACGATACTACAAAAACATAATAAATGCTTTGCGAAAACTAATTTCTCATGATTACAAGTACTATGGTGAGTTGAAAGACCATTTCTTTGTAACAGAGTTCCAAAACAGAGGAAGTCAACATGATCATGCGTTGTTGTGGATAAAGGATGCACCCATCTATGGAGGAAACATAAATGTTGAAATAGAAGACTTCGTAGATAGATATTTGTCTTGTGATTCAAGAATACTTGGAAATGATCTTAAAACAATTCAACATCATCATCACACAAGAAATTGTAGGAAAAAGAAAAAACGCTCATTGTAAGTTCAATTTCCCCATTCCTCCAATGAGACAAGCAAGAATACTAGAACCAACATAATTTCATGATGATACAACAAAGAAAAATGCAAAATTAGTTTTTGACACTCTAGAACATGAAAAATACAATGAGACATACACGTTCGATAACTTCTTATAGAGCTTGAGTTTGTCAAACGAGGATTACATCAATGCAATTAAATGTAGTTTAAATCGAACGACCATTCTATTAGAAAGAAAACCGGTAGACATATGGACTAAGAATTTCTCTCAACATATTCCAAAAATTTGGAATGCAAACACAGATTCCCAATATGTACTTGACTCATATGCAACAACCACATATTGTAGCTCTTACATGACGAAACTTGATAAAACAATGACAATGATGTTTAAGCATATACGGGAAGAATATAAAAAAAAAAGTATCGATGTTGTACAAACAATAAGTAGGCTTGGAAAAACTTTGTTAAACTTGCAACAAATGTCTGCACAACAAGCTGTATATATTATTTTGTCTCTACCCTTGAATACACGTTCAAGGAAATGTATATTTATTAATACTTCACCCAAAGATAAATGAGGATTTATTCTAAAAAAAACAAAAGATCTGCAACTAGAACCAGATAATTCAGAAGACATAATATGTGCATCAATCATTGACTTCTATTTGCAACGTCCTGCAAACATTGAACATATATGCTTAGCAGAGTTTGCATCAAGCTATACAAAAAAGGGAAAGAAACGAAGACATAGTGATATGCCATATGCCATTATATATGTGAGATATAGTGAACATACAGATGTTGAAAATTTCTATAGAGAATAGTTGATGCTATATGTTCCATATAGAGTTGATGAAAACATTTTTCAAAAGCAATATTCAACTTGGAAAAATGCCTATATGAGCTTAAAAGAAACCATAAAAACAAATGAACAAAATTTCACATACAAAACAACTAAAGCATGGGGTAACCTTGATGATGCATCAAGCATGCTTGAAGCTAGAGATTATCAAGTGTTTAATAGAGATGTAGTTAAGGAAAACCAATCAATCTCTATTAACATAGTCTCTAATGACAATAAGCACTATGAAGAATATGATATCGATACTGACCTCCAACACTTTGAAAACATGAAACAGATAAAAACAACGCTTGATAGACCTTACCATGTTGTACAACAACCACATATATTAGAAAATACAACATTTTATAGCATGAGAAGACAATTGAACAAAGAACAAGTAGCGATAGTGAAAGATATATATTGACAAAAAAGAAAAAAGCCCTGAATGAACCAATCCATTTGTTTTTGACAGGAGGCGCGGGGGCTGGGAAAACATTTCTTGGGAAGGCAATTTTCCAATCCCTTGTGCGCATGTACAACAATATATTGGAATATGACCCTCTTAAATTAAAAGGAATCATAACAACGTACACAGGAAAAGCAACATTTAATGCAGGAGGCGTCACGTTGCACTCCGCATTTTTCATGCCCTTTAACAAATTAGGATACCTACTTCTAAACAAGGAAAAGTTGGATACATTGACAAAACACTATGAACAACTTTTTGTTGTGCTAATTGATGAAGCATCTCTTGTTGGCTCAACATTCTTGTACCAATTGATAAACGATTGCGAGAAATAAAACATACCGCAACAAAATATTTTGGAAATGTTGACATAATATTTTGTGGGGACTTGTATCAAGCACAACCTGTCAAAGATTCTTTGATATTTGAAAAGCAAATGTTGAACAAGGAGAAATTATCATACACTTTTTGGCAAGAAAAAGTAAAATGCTATGAGTTGCACATGTCGATGCGTCAAAGAGACAAAGATTTTATTACAGTTTTGAATAAAATGAGATTGAATGAACAATCCAATGATGACATAGAATACATAAATAGCCATTGTTATAGATCACCACAAATAGATCCTTTATTTCCATACTTATTTTACAAAAACAAAGATGTGCAAAGACATAATGAAAAAATGCTTTCACAAGTAGATGAAGAATTGTTAATTCTTGAAGCATTTGATGAAGTTTAAAGTTGTCAAGAAAAATTCCCAACTTATGACAAAATGACTACCTTGCCATAAAAAATACTAGTAAAGAGAAATATCCTAGTTGAGCTAAATGTTGGAAACTACAACATAGAAGATGGACTTGTCAATGGTGCCGATGGAGCATTTAAGTGTTATTCAAAAAGAAAAAATGAAATGGATGTCATTTGGATAGATTTTGTTGATCCAGTTGTTGGAAAATCACAAAGAGATAAGTTTCATGATTTCTATGACAAAAATATTTCACCAAGTTGGACACCAATATTTCGAATTGCAAAGCCATTGCCATGCCCTAAAGGAAAGAATCAAACTACAATACAAAAACAATTCCCAATACAACTAGCTTGTGCTAGAACAATACACAGAGCATAGGGATTGACTTTAGATAAGCTTGCATTTGATCCAAGCAATATTAGAACACATGGATTAGTATACATAGCATTTTCAAGAGTAAAAACCATGAATTCATTGTTTCTAATTTAAAAAATAACACAAGAAAACTTTTGTGTCAACAGAAAAGTTACAACAGAAATGAAACAGTTGTTAGAAAATCAATCATGGAAATTAGACTACGTACAAAGTTCGATCACATGTTTTGATAGAATTTCAATTGTAACTTTAAACACACGTAGTCTACATGCACACCTTGATGACATTCTACAAGATGAAGACCTTATGAGCAATATGATCATTTGCTTGCAAGAGACACGAACTAGTTGGCCACCAAAAAAAAAACAATTTTCCAAATTCAATTTTAATGAAACATACTCTGTCCATGGTGTCCTTTCTTGTATAGAAAGAAACATAGACATAATTGCAACAAAAAACTTTTGCAATAACACAGTTGAACTTGTCATGTATGAGGTGTATGTCCAACGACATGTTTGCGTAATGACCATATATGTTGCTCCATTCACATCTGCCTCAACAATCATTGAAACAATTTCAACAGCTAAAGTACAAATGATTCATAGTGACTGTATCTTGATAATCATTGGTGATTTCAATATTGACATTCATGCAACTAGTCAGAGAAGCAAAGAACTAGTAAACTACATGCATTCACAACATTTGCATGAAATAACAAACAAATGTACTCCAAAAACAAAAACTCAAATTGACCACATTTGAACGAATTTGGATTATAACGATTGTGAAGTCAATATATTAGATGCAAACTGGACTAACCATGATGCAATATATGCTTTTTTAAGCTTAAATTGAATTTCTCATCAAAGACTTGACTTCATTTCTATTCATATTTCAAAAATGCAAAAGCAAAAAAAAAATAAAAAAAATAATGGTAGGTTTCTTGGCTCTTTTCATCTATTCATTTCTTTTCCAAATTAAGAGGTTTCCTTTTATGCAACACTTGAGAAGTATGTAAAATGAATATTGACACTTATGCATTGTTTGAAATTAGTCAATATCTACATACTATGGTAGTTGAAATATTGTTGTTATTATAAATTATATTTGAAATTAGTTATATTGACATGAACCATGAATGCTGATTTGGTTTCTAAATACTAGGTGAAATATTTTAGCTTGTACCTAATATTATTTTGATTGTCTAGACTAATATGTTTTTTTATTTTCTGAATTTTTTATTGTATTTGATCATTGTTTCCAAATGCAGGTTCGTCTTTCTTTATTCTAGATTCTTGTTATTCTTTTTTCTTGAACTTGTTTGTAATTAAATTGTAAAATCATGTCAGAATTGGGGTGTATGGGTAGTATGGGATTTTTGTTGTATGAACGCTATGGGATTTTTGTTGTAACTGTAGACTTCATAGTCAAATTTTGTTGACATAAGTTTTGTTCATTTTTATTTTTTGGGGTCTAAGATTAACTAAAGTTTTCAAAAAGTAAACATCTTTTTTATAACTTTCAAAATTTAAGTAAATTTTTTGTAATTGGTGGAAAATATTGACTTGACAATTTTCCCTTGCTATGCAAAAATATATGTTTTATTAAAAAAAACATTTTTTTTCAAAGTTTCGTAATTAAATTAATGAATATTAATTAGCATTCATTCTAATTCAAAATGCAATAAACTTAGACAACAATGTAATGTTTATTTTTTTAAAAAGTTGTTACCTTTTTAAATTAGTTTTATTAGTTTTTAAAAATACTTTACTATAGTATTTAGCTTAAAACATGTAGAGCATTTGAGCTCCTAGAAAATTTCTCTTTCCTCTCCCGAAACAAGTAAAAAAATAACTTTTGGTTAGTTCATTCATTGCAGCAACAAAATGACTTCTCGCAAAGCAGACAACCATACAATTACCAATGATGATGTCCAACCAACAAAGAGATAGAACTCTTATCCTTTTTCAATAGAAAATGAAAAACAAACTTGTATTACCTTTGCATATTACTTCATTACCAAAACAAGTAAAAAAATAACATTTGGTTAGTTCATTCATTGCAGCAACAAAATGACTTCCCGCAAAGAAGATAGCCAGACAACTAGCAATGATGATGACCAACCAACAAAGAGGTACAATGCTTATCCCTTTGCAAGAGAAAAAGGAAATAGAAACTTGTATTACCTTTGCATATTACTTCATTATAGAAAATTTGAATAATAGCTTAAATTTTGAACACAAAAAAATAATCCAAACAAATGGATTTTGTTCATAGGCAAAGCAAAGATAACCTAATACCATCTTCCATATTTGACATATGCATGGGGAAGTCAACCAATGTTTTTGAAGGAGATGTTTTAGTTGTATGTGGTCCTGCTTCCGTGAGAACATCCAACTCACCTCCAAAAGCCCAAGTTGTGCATGTTGATCTTGTTGACATGCATGACCAGATTACAATCACCGTGAACATCAGTGACAAGCTTATATCACAGTTCTTGCCACATTTTTCTCCTAGTAACAACATTCGAATTGTAGGATTCGATATCATAAAAAAAAACAAATATGAAACATGAGATGTTAGTCGATGCATTACATTGACTGCAACGTCTATAGTTGAAAACATATTGTTAGTTTGTGCTCAACGAAGGCTCACTCCAGATACTAAAGTCAATGCACTTTTGGATGCAAATGATGACTACTTAGTTGGTAGTTTTGCAACAATTATTACAGGATGTCGTCAAAACAATTGTCAGTTTGAAATGAATGTGAAAGATGGTGAAACAACTCATGACGAGGCCACAGTAAGCATTTCAATCTAAACTTCCATTTTATTTAAATTACTAAGTTACATGTTGCATTTTCATATATTTTTTTTCATATTTCATATTTGCATGTTTATTTGATTGTAAACATTTACGTTTCATCAATGTTTACTAGGTGCACTTGAATGACCAGTACAAACAAACATACTTTGAAATCCAACAACTTATAGCAAAAGGAAAAACAACTATGCTCCTCTTCAAAAATGTGGTTAGGAGTGGACCAAAGGGATCCCAAAATATAAGAACAGGTCTATCTAGTTTCCTTGAACCACTCAACGACGATTCTACAAAGTCTTATTTACAAACTCTTGCAAAAACAACTATTCAAACAAGTTTTGTTGAAACAAACTTACTTTTACAACTAACTTCTCTTGTTTCTTTACATTTTTGTAGTATACTAACAAAAAGCCTATGAGCACAAAAAATTGCAGGTGAGTGGAGTACTCAAGCCAAGTGATGTCTTCTTGCCTCCATTCAAACCATTTTGCAATGAATGTAAACATATTGTTATAACAATGGATTTTCCAATAGATGACATGTTGTATTGCACAAAATGTGCTCGTAAAACATTATATTCATATGAGCACAATCTAAAATGTACAGTGCACACAATGGATGACAAGATCAACTGCACTCTGCCAAGGGAACTCCTCGAAATTTCATTCCCTAAACTCATTCAAATATCATATGCACAATATAAACAAAACATTTCAGAACTCTTTCTTGCTAAGGGGATTTTCCATCAATGAAAATTTTACAATTACAATGGATAATACTATTGTTGATGTCAAACAAATATGACATGCTTGCATATCTACATGTAAGTTCATTTACATTATATAATCATCAAAATATAAAAAATATTTTGTAATTTATTTTAGTTTTCTCTTTGCAAAAGTTATTTCTAATTCTTTTTACTTTTGACTTTTGCATATCATTTCACACTCTCCACTCAGAAATAAACTACATCTCTGTAGGAAAAAACCAGTTTTTGGAAAAAAGTAACAAACATCATATAGCTTGTTTTTTGTGATCCAGTGCAATAGTTAAACTCGTGGAGAATTATATATTGTCATCTTTTTAAATCATGTTGATTTTTAAATCAGAATTACATGTGTTTAAAGAAATTCTTACATATAAGATTGTTATATATATGTAATTTATGTTAAATTGGTGGAGAATTATATATTGTCATCTTTTTAAATCATGTTGATTTTAAAATCAGAATTACATGTGTTTAAAGAAATTCTTACATATAAGATCGTTATATATACACAATTTATGTTATGTATTTTGGTTTCTTGGCTACTATTTCATGAAATTTTATATTTTCTCCTTTAGGAAATTAAATAATTATTATCATCCAAACGAAGAGGTTCTTAAATAATTATTATCATCCAAAAGATGAGGTTCTTGAAACTATTTATTCTTTTTCTTATCAATGTTGGGTAGAAAATTAAATAATGCACTTTAAATATTGAGAAAACCCATTGTTTTCAAAGTTTTAATTTAATTAAATATTTTTAAATCAGAATAAGGAAACCTATTGTTTTCAAAGTTTTAATTTAATTTAATATTTGTTCATGGATGGCTCGATCTGTTGAGGCCATAAGATATTAGGGTATGTTGAGTCAAGTAAACAATAAAGAGTAAACCATTATAATAATGAATCTCACAATACCAAACAAATATCTTAAATATGGTTTTCTACCTTCTAAATATGGTTTTCTGACTTAAACATAGATAATAACATTTTAAAGAATAAAAAAATATGATTTCTATCCAAAAATTTATGTCTTAATTTTACTCCATAATTATAATACATAAAACAATATGCTTTAAAAAACCTTGATTATATTCAATAATGCATCAATTATACCAATTCAAGTTTGATTATAATGAGGAATATGTCAAATTTATGTATTTACAATCTAATTACATATCTAAATTTCTACTTATGTTAGCTTGTATACAATTTTTGGATCCATTACCATTCTATGTGTATCATATATCGATCAAATATCTCTTTAAATGAGTAAACATTATATACTGTACAATTTTATGTGTTCTTTTTCCATGAACATGCATATATCTTTTTTTTATTGTAATGGGAAAACCTAACTTCCACTCCTCCCATTTACTTTCAAGGAAAACAAGCTCTTAGTCTAGCTCTTAGTCTTTCATATACCATTCTATGTGTATCATACACTGATCCAATAATGGATACATATTTTAGAATATAATAATAATAATAATAATAATAATCTATTTTTATGGTCGTAAAGTCTATGGAGGTATATATGCCCTACCCCTTTGGATTTAAACTTGTGACCTTTTAGGAGGAAACACATGTTCTTAACCATTAAGCCCACTCAGGTTATATTATTAACAAACAAAGTTTGATTTTCTTACATCTGCAAATATTATTCAACACAAATAAATTTTAATTTCCTTTTAAAACTTTATGAAATAAAAATACCTAAATTTATTATATTAAAATGTTAAGACAAGGAATAGCGGCTTTGCATCTATTGCCCTTGTTTATATAACTTGATCAGTTTGAAAAAGATTTATCTCTCGACATGTGTGCTTGTGCGTAGATTTGGAGAAAAACATTATGCTAGACATTTGTCATATAGATTGCTCACAAAAGCTAAAGGGATTCCACAAATCTCAAGTACCTTTCTTTATTATATGTAGATGGAGAAGAACATTATGCTAGACAGTTGTCATATAGATTGCTCGCAAATGCGAAGGGGTTTCAACATTTAATCTCAAGTAACTTTCTTTATTATCTCTCTTAAATTATATAAAAGATAATTATCGTTTTATTTAGACCAAACGTACTGATCGGTGATTTTCTCATTAATAATGAGCGTGACGTAGGTAATGGGAGAGCATAGTTATTTAGCTATTATGATGTTAAGTGTCCTTGGATTTGGGTCAAAAGTTTGCTTCATAAGCCACAATTCATGTCTCGTTTGCTCATGTTGGTCCATCTTATTATTAATTTCATGTAACATTTTGATTGGTTAACGATTAAGAGAATATAACTTTCCATCATTTACTTTGTAACGTTCATCATGATCGCACGAGTGTAACGATTACCATGAGAGAGAACGAGTTAACAACATCATTAACCTCTGCTCGGATATATCTGGTGACTGCAAGTCTTTGAAACTCTGTAATGTAGGCATTCGGTGTCCCAACCTACTTAAGTTGTGCCAACTTTGTGAAATGTAATTCTCAATCCTTTTTTCAAACATCTCCATCAACTTCTATATGAAGTCTAAATAGAAAGTAATGTTGGCATGTTTCACACTGACCAATCCATGGTACCACCACTCATGGGCCTCTCCATGTAAATGCAAGTGCAATGTAGCGAATTTAATGTATGTTGCGGCATCATAGGATTGAGTTGGAAGTATGTGTCCAAATTCTATACCATGTTCTAGCCATGCATTTGTTGAAACCATCAAATGACAGAATGGATAACTTTCCGCCTTGGTTCTTTATCGAAACCGCACATAGCCCTTTGCGAGCACGAGATTTTCTGATAACCACCATTTCATTTAACTCCGGTCCCATCAATCCGACAAATACGAAGTAGTGGACAAAGGAGATCAAAAAGCCAATCCGACAAATTCGAAGTAGTGGACAAGAGGAAATAGAAAAGGCGATCCATAAAATCCTAAGTTTTAGGTAAAAAAAAATCCACTTGTACAAATTGAACATAGAAAATGATTTCTAAAAGTAGAAAAAATTACCTTGCTAAACACGTCGTCGAACCTTCGCAAACAGAGCGGATAATTAAACATAGATAGAGCAGAATATCTCTTATTATTCGTGCCAAAAAGTACCACCATCACTTTCCGTTCCGATAGACACGTGTGGGTAATAATGAAGGTGTCGACTCGACAGCGTGGTTAGGTGGGAAGGGTCGGTCACGTTCTGCTCTTTAAAAGAAATTCTAGAACCATCACGGGCGATGTCCATGTGCATGAAAATGTCGATGAAAATGCCAATGAGATGCAGCAGAACAATGGCGGTGTTGATACTGTTGTTGGGATGTCTCTGCATGCTGTCGGATGCTTCGACTCGCATTGGGGGCATCCGCGATATACCGGATGTCGAACACAAGAAAGAGATTCAAGACCTTGGACGCTTTGCTGTCGATGAGTACAACACGCAACAGGTCTGTGTGTGTATATTTAAAATTTCTGGTTTAGATTCCGCCATTGTTGTAATGCACTTGACAGTGAGGTTTTTCTTGGCTTTCTGCAGAATGTTGGTATTTCGTTTTCCAAGGTGGTAAAAGCCCAGGAGCAAGTGGTCTCAGGCCTGCTGTACTACCTCACAATAAAGACCAAGGAAGGCTCCAAAACCAAGCTGTATGCGGCCAAAATATGGGTGAAGCCATGGGAGAAATTCAAGCAGCTGCAAGAGTTCAAGCCTGTGCAGACTCTGCATTAATGATGGTTGGTCTCGTGTCATCTCTGTCTTTTTTTTCTTTTCTTTTTCCCTTTTGTGAAGTTAGGGTTTGAGGGTTTGCGGAAAAATAATATAAGTGCTTGGATCGGATGTGTAGATTCAGTGGTTAAGAACCTGAATGCCTGTTTATTAATGCTGCCTGCAAGTTTGAAGGCCATCATGGCATTTGCCATCTAGGACTGGGTCTGGCTTTGTATGTCTGTGAGTGATAGTAACGATGAAATCAAATGATATATTCTGGGTCTGGCTTTGTATGTCTGTTTGTATTAAATGTTGCTCATATGATATATTCTTATTTTGTTCAGTCATAAACTTATATCTTGAAGTAGGAAGATTGATTCAATTATATCTTGAAATTTGATTCAATAATATCAATTATAAGGAAGAGTATAATACTTTTAATGCATTTTTAAGCGAAACCAAGTTCTTATCTCGAAGTAGGAAGATCATAATATTTTTAATCGGAAACAAGTGCTTATAGTGAAATGCGGTCCTTTCAACCATACATTTAGACATTAAAAAATTGGTTATGTTAAAATGCGGGCCTCACAACTATCCATGTAGACATTACTTATTTCTTCAGTTCAAGTAAAACGAGGATCGTAGTACGTCGCGCTGTGATCCAGTGGTCGAGACAGGGTTTCCACATTGTGAAAAGGAGGGGGCCATCGTATGTCGCGCTGTGGCCCAGTGGCAGAGACAGTGTTTGCCATGCTATGTTAAAAACCCAGGCGCAAGCACGACTTCGACAGCGTTTCATGTGCAGCCTTCATTAAAATAAAAATAAAAAACGAGGACCTTACGTGAGTTTTCGTATATTTCAACCAGTGGGCCTTACTGGCATTACCTAAGTTTCCACTATATTTCGTGAGTTTTCGTATATTTCAACCAGTGGGCCTTACTGGCCTTCCCTAAATTTCCACTACATTTCGTGAGTTTTCGTATATTTCAACCAGTGGGCCTTACCTAAGTTTCCACTATATTTCAATCAGTGGGACTTACTGACCTTACCTGAGTTTCCCCCGAATTAAAAACGCGGGTTTTACCTGAGTTTTCCTGAATTTCAATCCCTTGTTTTCCTTACAGCTCAAGTAAAATGAGGACCTTACCTGAGTTTAAAAACGCGGGCCTTACCCGAGTTTTCCTGAATTTCAATTACTCGTTTTACTTGGAGCTCAAGTAAAACGAGGACCCTACCTTGTTTTACTTAGAGCTCAAGTAAAATGAGGACCTTACCTGAGTTTTCCTGAATTTCAATTACTCGTTTTACTTGGAGCTCAAGTAAAACGAGGACCCTACCTTGTTTTACTTAGAGCTCAAGTAAAATGAGGACCTTACCTGAGTTTATGTTACTGGAGCAGAGCTCAAGGTTGAAGCGTATTATCAAAGTCATCTTCGCTATATTCGATGATATTGGCCTAACTTGAGAAGCTATCAGATGCGAACCCATACAACCCTCTCAGATGAGACCAATACCTTTACATGAAAGCATTATTTTAAGGATTAATCCCATACAACAACCCGATCTTTCCGTGTGTGCGACCCCATACAAGCCTCTTAGATGAGACCAATACCTTACAGGAGCAATCCTCAAGGTCGACCAATACCTTACATGAGCAAAGCTCAACGCTGATTTTAAGGATCAACCGCATACAACCCAGGGTGGGGGAGATCTCTCCGTCTGTGCGACCCCATACAATCCTCTCAGACGAGGCAGGTTTCTCTCATAAGCATAGCTGAATGTCGACTTGAACGATTTAACCCTATACAACCCAGAGACCAATACCTTACATGAGCAAAGCTGAAGACCGACTTTAAGGATTAACCTCATACAATCCAGGGTGGGGGAGATCTCTCCTTTAATAAGCTAATTTGCTAATTCGCTATTTCCCACCTTGGAGGTCAGGTCATAGGGTTTGGATAGGGTGTCCCACTTCTAATGTAAGAAAACAAAGCGTTGATTATTTATTCACTTTTAAGCAACCAGAAGTTTGCATATGCTATTTTCTGGATTCCTCTAAGTGTTTACAGTGTTTAATAAATGATTAACTGGGTTGACTTTTTAAAATCAAAATCGACCATTCCGACCTTCTCAGATGGCCAAGATTAGACTCCTACTAGGTTGACCTGCTTAGGAGTTAGGATGGTTACTGGATTGACTGGTTCCCTTCTAACCTTCCCACATGGCCAAGATTTCACTCCTAGGTTGATCTGAAGGATTTAGGATGGTTAAAGGATTGATCTTTAAGGACCTTTTCCCTGCTAGAAAGGGCAAGACCTTACCACTTCTCAAGTACAACTATGTACCATCGTCCTTTTGTTCTAGGTTGCTATCTAGAGGCTGATGCTAGAAAGGGCAAGACATTACCACTTTTCAAGTACAGCTATGTATCCTCGTCCTTTTGTTCTAGGTTGCTATCTCCAGCGAGGCTGATGCGTGGAGCATATAAACAAAGTTTGGATCTTCTTCGCCATCTTGTCAACGTTTATGTTGGCCCAGATTTTGGCAAGGTCTCCATCCACATTTTTATTGTATCATTTAAGGAAAGTAGTTTTATCTTGCATGGCTGTATATACTCTTGTAATTTCTTAAAGGTTTTATGTATTCAAGGTTGTTACATGTTTTCTAATTGGGATCATCTGGTTGTGAGAGGCATTTTGATTTTTTCCATTTGCGATTTGAATGCAAACTGCTAACATCTTCTTGCCATACCCAAATACTAAGTCGCATACATAGAAAATCTATGCGTCTTGGAATTGTTTCTACCTAAATACCTCTCTACAGTAGCCGAACATTACAAAGTTCCAAATCTATGTGTCTTAGAATTGTTTCTAAGATATAAATACACTCTCTATACAGTAGCGAACATTACGAAGTTCCAAATCTGTGTCTTGGAATTGTTTTTACTATATAAATACCTCTCTCTATAGTAGCCTAACATTACGAAGTTCCAGTTCCAGAACAATTGAGTAGTGACAATACGTCTCTCTGAAGTAGCCTAACATTACGAAGTTCCAGTTCCAGAACAGTTGAGTAGTGAGAATGTCAAGCAGGAACTCTAATTTGGGATAACAAGGGCATTGATATCCATTAGCACCATATTCTTTGCCAGCTTGTCACACCGTGATATAAGTTTTATGTCACAGGAATAAAGGTGATTGCGTGTGGAACATGCCCATTTTTTCGGTCAACGTTAAATTGTTTTGCATTTGATTTCGTGTTCATTGTTCCTATAATTATGGTAGAATCTTCGACTAGTTAAACTTTCTTCGACTAGTTAAACTATAAAGGTTAAACAGGTAATTCATTTCCTTTACAGGAATAAAGGTGATTCCGTATGCAATTTGCCCATTTGCTCGGTCAATGTTAAATTGTTTTGCCTTTGATTTCATGTTCATTGTTCCTATAATTATGGTAGAATCTTCGACAAGTTAAACTATAAACAGGTAATTCATTTCCTTTAGGGTTTAGCCTTTAGGCTTCAACATGATTGTTGGCGGGTCTTACCTTTAGGGTTTAGGCTTCAACATGATTGTTAGCGGGTCTTACTTGGACTTTATTTAAAGGAATACATTTATCTGCGTTCTCGTTGAAAACAAGCCAGCTTGCCCTCATTCACTCTAAATTTCTTCAAGTATTCTTTTTCTTCAAAATAATAGTATTTTAAATAATAAAAAACTCCCAAGATAGGTACTTAGCATTGTACAAGCAGTTGCTCACATATTTTTTGTTCACATATTTATTAAACTAAACTCAGGGCAACAAAAATTTAATACACCACCTATCAGATTTGTCTTAAATTATTAAGATATAATAGGTATATCTAATGTATAAAACGAGTTATTAATATTTCATTGAACGATCCTAGGGAAAAAATATTGCACTAAACACTCGGATATCCAATCATTATGTAAATTGTATGTAATGACATCCTCACATGAAATATCACATCTTCTCACATGAAATATCACATCTTCAATGGGTTTAAATCATTATATATTTGACTAAAATAATTTAAAATGACGCCCTTAATTGATTAAGTATCATTTTGTTTGTAGAACTTATTTATTAAATGGCATTGAAACCTCTTACAAATTGACATATCAATCGTTAAGCAAATTGGGGTCTTCGACAAGGTGTCCATTATCATTAGTTTTATCCTTATGATAAGTTAGTAATGTTGATGAGGTTTAACGTGAAACCTTAAATTCATTTACATGGATATGTATCTTTAATCAAAAGATTAATTCGATGTATATGCCAAAAACCTATTTATCCAAATTCGATGTATATGCCAAAAACCTATTTATCGAAAAGACCATATCGAGCTCTTTGACAAGGTACCCACTATCATTACTTTTGTCATTGGGATATTTTGCTTAATATACACTTGTCACTTGAATAACTTGTTAATAGACTTGGTTAAATGTTTGAAGTCACTTGAATAACTTGTTTAATAGACTTGCTTCAATGTTTGAAGGTTGAGGGGTGGGGGTAGAACTAATTCGATGTATATGCCAAAAACCTATTTATCCAAATTCGATTTATATTCCAAAAACCTATTTATCCAAAAGACCATATCGAGGTCTTTGACAAGGTACCCACTATCATTACTTTTGTCATTGGGATATTTTGCTTAATATACACTATTGTCACTTGAATAACTTGTTTAATAGACTTGGTTCAATGTTTGAAGGTTGAGGGGTGGGGGTGGAACTCAAAAACCTTTTTACATGAGTATGGATCCTTAATTGAAATATCAAATTGGGGTAAATTGGGGTCTTTATCACATGAATATGGATCCTTAATTGAAATATGGAATTGGGGTAAATTGGGGTTTTTATGGATCCTTAATTGAAATATGGAATTGGGGTAAATTGGGGTCTTTAGCACATGAATATGGATCTTTAATTGAAATATCGAATTGGGGTCTTTAGCAAGGTAACTAATAATATTATTAGGTTTGTAATTTTTATATCTTGCTCAATAGGATTGCACAAATTAAGTACCAAATTGGGGTCTTTAGCACATGAATATGATTAGGTTTGTAATTTTTATATCTTGCTCAATAGGATTGCATAAATTAAGTACCAAATTGGGGTCTTTAGCACATGAATATGATTAGGTTTGTAATTTTTATATCTTGCTCAATAGGCTTGCACAAATTAAGTACCAAATTGGGGTTTTTAGCACATGAATATGATTAGGTTTGTAATTTTTATATCTTGCTCAATAGGCTTGCACAAATTAAGTACCAAATTGGGGTCCTTAGCACATGAATATGAATCCTTAATTGAAATACTGAATTGGAGTCTTTATTAGGTACCTAATATTGAATTGGGTTTTGATCCAGATTATTTTTGGCACAAAATGAGAGCGGAGATATAATAAAGAAATGTACAGAGTTATCTCGGATATTCAATAATATAACATAAATATATCAGAGATGCAACGATAAACACAAAGATACAGTTATACACAATTTCTATTACTGAGCGAAATGTAAAAAAAAAGACTCGCTAGAATGTTGGTAGCCTACCTCTGAGAGGAGATGTGACGGCTACTCGCATTCGCAAGAAGATGAAGATGATTACAATGAGGGCCTTTTTTAACATAAAGAAAATCCAAAACCCTAACCCTAGAAGATGAAAAGTCAACAGTTTTGTGGACCCTGTTTTGGGTAGTTTGGTGTATCAACTTCTCGAGGGTGTAACTTTGGCATACGATCTCTGTTTGGGGCGCACGATAGCTTGTTGGAAAGGTATCATCGAGGAGATTCATTTTGCAGGTTCAATTAGAGCCTTTGACTATCATTGAGGTGTTTGATCCTGAAAAAACTTTATTTTATCTCCCTTAAAATGGCCCTAGAAGTTGAGGAACCGAAAAATTGCTAAAAGTAGTAAGTTGCCAGAAGATTGTTTTGAGCAAGTTGGAATATGTGGGTGGCCATCGATATCCACCTGGATCAGGTTTTTAGCAAAGTGCCTAATAATAATTGGAGGTTTTTATTAGGTACCTAATATTGAGGTCTTTATTAGGTACCTAATATTGAACTGGGTGTTTAGCAAAGTACCAAATAATATTATTAGGTTTGTAATTTTTATATCGGGCTCAATAGGCTTGGGCAATGTACCTAAGAATATTATTAGTTTTGTAATTTTTATATCTTGTTCAATAGGCTTGCTATGCTCTAATAAGATACCTAATAATACATAATAAGATTATTAGGTTTGTACTTTTTATATCTTGCTCAATAGGCTTGCTATTCCCCGTGCAGAGGGGTAGAATTCAAAACTTCTCATTGATGGATAGTGATCCTCCGTGATCCCCCGTGTAGAGGGGTAGAATTCAAAACTTCTCAATGATGGATAGTTATCCCCTGTGCAGAGGGGTAGAATTCAAAACTTCTTATTGATGGATAGTGATCCCCTGTGCAGAGGGGTAGAATTCAAAACTTCTTATTGATGGATAGTAATCCCCCGTGCAGAGGGGTAGAATTCAAAACTTCTTACTACCTAATAATACCTAATAATATTATTAGGTTTGTACTTTTTATATCTTGCTCAATAGGCTTGCTATTCCTCGTGCAAAGGGGTAGAATTAAAAACTTCTTACTGATGGATAGTGATCCCCCATGCATAGGGGTAGAATTCAAAACTTCTTACTGATGAATAGTGATCCCCCATGCATAGGGGTAGAATTCAAAACTTCTTACTGATGAATAGTGATTCCCCGCAGAGGGGTTGAATTCAAAACTTCTTATTGATGGATAGTGATCCTTAATTTAAAAGTCAAAATGGATAGTGATCCTTAATCTAAAAGTCAAAATGGGATCTTTGATAAGGTACCTACCATTAGTTTTATCATTTCCATAGCATGTGCTATGACATAAAATCTCTAGGGATGGGAACTTTAAACCACTTGCTCATAAATAAGGATCCTATACCCAAAGTCCAACTAAGGTCCTTTGCAAGGCACATAGTAATGAGTTGTCATTCTAATAACTTGCTTAATACACTTGCTACAACGTATGAATGTTGCGTGGAACTTGGAATCTCTTACTAAGGTCCTTTGCAAGGCACATAGTAATGAGTTGTCATTCTAATAACTTGCTTAATACACTTGCTACAACGTATGAATGTTGCGTGGAACTTGGAATCTCTTACGCATGGATATGGATCTTTTAGTAGGTCTTTGACAAGGCATCTACTATAACGACTTGTCATTCTAATAACTTGCTTAATAGACTTGCTACAAAGTAATGAGGGTGTTAGGTAAGGCACCTCAATATCATTAGTTATATCATTCTAATAGCTTGTTGAATAAACATAAACTGAATCTCTTACACATGGATATGGATCTTTTAGTAGGTCTTTAGCAAGGCATCTACTATAACGACTTGTCATTCTAATAACTTGCTTAATAGACTTGCTACAAAGTAATGAGGGTGTTAGGTAAGGCACCTCAATATCATTAGTTATATCATTCTAATAGCTTGTTGAATAAACATAAACTTGCTACGATGTAGAAACACCAAGTGCGGGTGGAACTTTACGCCTTCTTACACATAGATCCACCAAAAGATAAAACTATGGTCTTTAACAATGTAGCCACTATCATTACTTTTGTTATGCCAATACCCTACTCAATGGATGTGTTACGATGTAGGAATGCCCAATGGGGATGGAACTCAAAACCTCCTTCATATGGATTCTAGATAAAACTATAGATAAAACTATGGTCTTTAACAATGTAGCTACTATCATTAGCTTTGTTATGCCAATACCCTACTCAATGGATATGTTTGGAACTCAAACCTCCTTCATATGGATTCTACATAAAACTATGGTCTTTAACAATGTAGCCACTATCAGTACTTTTGTTATGCCAATACCTTAATGGATGTGTTTTGATGTAGGAATGCCTAAAGGGGATGGAACTCAAAACCTCCTTCATATGGATTCTTAGCCAAAAGACCAAACACTTGTTGTCAATAACTAGGTACATACTCATTAGTTTTTTCATCTCGATGTAGTGCTTTTAATATGGTGTGATGTCGTGGTTTTAATATGGTGTGAGAATTTGAAACCTCTTACACATGGTTGTACACATGGTTATGGATCTTTAATTAAAGGACCAAACACCAATCCAAAGTACCGACTAGTACTAGTTTTGTCATTCTGATGGCTTTCTTAATAGGTTTGTTGCGGCTTAGGAAGGTGGAGATGGGGTGGAACTCAAAACCTCTTAACACATGGATATGTAACCATCACCAAAAGACCATTCTAGCATCTTCGACAATGTTCCTATTATCATTAGTTTTGTAATTCTGATCGTTGGCTTAGTAGACTTGCAACGTCTAGTTTTGTAATCCTGATCGTTGGCTTAGTAGACTTGCAACGTCTTACGAATTCGTAGGTGGGTGGTGAAACTTAACACCTTACACAAAATCACCTTACACATGGGTTTCATTTTCATTTGAAATTTTGAAATAGGTGTTGTCTAACTGTTTCTACGTTTTTTTTTTTTTTTTTTTTTTCATTGGAATCTGGCAACATAAATTTGCCCGAAATCACAATTTTATGTTTTTTAAATTGCATTTCTGAATGTAGAAATGGATTCAGTGTGCTGAAGAATCTACTCAAATTTGCAAATCCAACAATTTCTTGCCAGATTTCGGGCAAAATTAAACAAAAAATATCTCTGGAAAAGGACGAAAACATAGAACAATTAGATTACAACTTTGGAAAAGGACGAAAACATAGAACAATTAGATTACAACTTTGAAATATAAGATAAATATTTAACTTTGAAATATAAGATAAATATTTAACTTTGAAATATAAGATAAATATTTGGCCTTGTATGCAAAATAAAATAAAATATGGTCCTGCGTTGAACATATATTTGCTGGTTCTTTAATTGTATTAAAAATTAAAGTCGTTTGTTGGTCGCATTTCCTTTGTATTATGTTGTATTTCAATTGTATGTTGCCTATATTCAATTGATCTGTACTCTTGTGTTTGTTGGTTATTTGCTGGTTCTTCAATTGTATTTAAGTCGTTTGTTGGTCGCATTTCCTTTGTATTATGTTGTATTTCAATTGTATGTTGCCTATATTCAATTAATGTGTACTCGTGTTTGTTGGTCGTATTTCCTTTGTATTATGTTATTTGTTGGTCGTATTTCCTTTGTATTATGTTATATGTTGCCTATATTCAATTGATGTGTGCTCTTGTGTTTGTTGGTCGTATTTCCTTTGTATTATGTTAAATTTTGATGGTATGTTGCCTATATTCAATTGATGTGTACTCTTGTTTTTGGAGTGTATTTGGTTTTGTGACAAATATTTGACATGTTGTATTTTATCTATACACCTATATGGTAACTATGCCCACTATCATTGGTTTACCCACTATCATTAGTTTTGTCATTTTGATCGCTTTCTTAATGGATTTCCTTTTGGAGTGTATTTGGTTTTGTGACAAATATTTGTTATGTTGTATTTTATCTATACACCTATATGGTAACTATGCCCACTATCATTGGTTTACCCTCTATCATTAGTTTTGTCATTTTGATCGCTTTCTTAATGGATTGGATATCAGGTTTACAAAGAGATGTTGATCCTTAACCACATCACTAACCAAAAGATGAAATAAGGTCTTTTTACAAGGTACCCACTATTATTATTCACCTTGATAGCTAGTTCTTGATAAGTTTTCTATGATGCAGGAATGTTGGGGTTTTGTTGAACTCAAAACCTTTTAGACATGGATATGGATTTTTAATCAAAATGAGATGTTTGATGAGGTACCTTATCATTAGTTTTGTCATTTCAATAACTTGATTAAAGGCTTGGATATGGATCTTTAATCAAATTGAGATATAACTTGATTAAAGGTTTGGATATGGATCTTTAATCAAATTGGGATATAGGTCTTTGACGAGGTACTTATTATCATTAATTTTGTCATTTCAATAACTTGATTAAAGTCTTGGATATGGATCTTTAATCAAATTGAGATATAGATCTTTGATGAGGTACTTATTATCATTAATTTTGTCATTTCAATAACTTGATTATCATTGTCATTTCAATAACTTGATTAAAGGCTTGGATATGGATCTTTAATCAAATTGAGATATGGATCTTTAATCAAATTGAGATATCATTAATTTTGTCATTTCAATAACTTGATTATCATTAGCTTTCTCATTATGAAGGCTTGCGTAATAGACCTCCGTAGGAATGTGTAGGTGTGTCCCATTATCATTAGTTTTGTCATTCTAATAATTTCCTTAATATACTTATAGGATGCATGAAGGTCGGGGGTGCAACTAGAAACCTCTTATACATTGATATGTGTCTCAAATCAAAAGTCCAAATCCAATAAAATCATTAGTTCTAGTTCAAACGACTTGCTCAATAGATTCCTAACAATATAGGAATTATACATTGATATGTGTCTCAAATCAAAAGACCAAATCCAATAAAATCATTAGTTCTAGTTCAAACGACTTGCTCAATAGATTCGTAACAATATAGGAATTTTAAGTGTAGTGGAACTCGAAACGTTTTTTTTCTTTTATTAATTTTAGGGGAATCGATAACTAGGGAGGATTATTTACGCAAGGCCTAGGTTTAAAATCAGAGAAACCTTAGGCTAGTGCTAACAGCCTGCAAGCCAGCACTTAGTAGGAAATTTATGACTTAGCAAGGGCTGAGTCGTTTGGACGCACACCTGCCTTTTGGGGTCCCATTCCTAGCGGTGCCTAAGCTTCTAACCTTATCACAATGAGCCAAAGTCTCATCGAGGATTATCACAATGGGCCAAAGTCTCATCGAGGATTTGAACCCGGGTGAGAAAAGTGCAAGACTTACCTCCCAACCATCCAATCAAACTTATTACGTAAAACCTCCAACACATGCATCCAATCAAACTTATTACGTAAAACCTCCAACACATGGTTACGGGTCCTTAAATGGAAGAATAAGCTGGGTATCCTTTAGCCAAAATTTTCCCTAGTGATTTGATCTTCTTCGTAACTTCTTCCTCTTAAGTTCAAATGTTTAGAGTTCTCTTTTTTTTGACACTAGTTAATTCCTTAGCGATTTTGCATTTTCCTTTGCACTTCAACATTTTGTATTACTACGTGAGAACGTCACAGTCACTATTATAATGACAAGTACTTAAATTTTTGAGTTTTGAAGTTTATGTGTTGCCCTCAAAATGACAATCCTCAGAAAATTTATTTTTAAAACTCTGTTATTTTAAGTTTAACTTTTGCTTGCTAGCTAGATGTCTTTATTGGTTAGATATTCTGAGAGTGTCTCACCGATGTCTTTTCCTTGAGTGGCTTTTTGATGGTGCATGTCACATTCCTATTGGTTCGTGCCTTCCATTCAAACCTTCTTTTGCCCATCACATGTCGCCTAACTAGTTGTTTTATCTTCGTCTGTCCATCATAATCAATTGGCCTACCAGCACTAATTTCTCCAACCCCAAGAATTTGACCACTACGAAAAGAACCCCAACAACAACTTGACCACTATAACAGTATTAGATCGAGATTTTTTGGGCCAACCAATGGTAGGGAATCCAGCAAGCTGTTGATTTCAGAAATTACAGCCTGCCTCTGGCGAGAATCAAGAAAATAATAAAGGTGCAGGAGGATCTCAGGATGATATCTGTAGCGGCTACGGTGGTTTTTGCCAAGGCATGCGAGAACTTCTTTAATGAAGTTACGCTCAGGCCATGAATTCACGCTGAAGAAAACAAGAGACGGACCCTGCTGTAGAACAATATGGCTGCTACTGTAGCTAGGACTAATATATTCCATTTTTTGGTCGATATTGTGCTCAGGGATAAGTTGAAAGAGGATCAGGTTATTAATTTTTGAACCCCTAGATCTGTTCTCATGGTTGGACTCAACAGTGCTAACTGTGGTGGTGGTGGTAATCCTTAACCTTATTATTATTCACCCAACCAGTATTCTGCGTCCCATGGAATGATTATTTTTAATCCCATGGATCCGGCTATTTATATGCAGAATATATTACAGCTGGACATATGAACGCAGACAAATCAAGGTCACCGAACTCCGGAAACTGAGCTATAAACTCATCACGGTTAAGAGCATGACCTGATCATAAGTTGGTTCATATGCCCCTGCATGTTGTTTTTTTCTCAAAAACGGCTCTGTTTCTAATGGAAAACCTTTCACTTTCCTATGGAAAACCTTTTGTTCCTAATGATGCTAGATTCTGTTGGTTTGTTTTTCATTCTTGAGATTAATTTTTCTCTTTATAGAATGATGGATTTTTCCATTTTTGAGCCTTCCATTTACACTACAAAGACTAATGGTTTTCTTTTTTGTATCAGGTTCAAGTGTTGATATTAATCCCCAAATTTGTGATTTCAATCCATTTTGGGACAGACATTCCATTGTCATAATGGAATTTTTGATAACTAGTCTTTCCATTTTGATACCATATTTGCTGGACATGGTCAGTTTGTTTGGTGATGTTTATGGAATGATTTGTTGTTTTGCGCTGAAACTCTGTAGTGATAATTTGATACCCATATTCTCTTGGCATTTTCAGTCTGTTCAGTGATTTTTATAGAATGCTTTGTTGTTTTGGGCGGCAATTCTCTGTCACGGTAGAACTGAGATCTATCACTTTTTGTTGTTTTAAGGGATTACTGGATGTCGCATTTTCTACACTGTTTTTTCAATTTCGGCTATTCCTTTTAAATAGATGAGGTTAACAAAAGTAATTTAGCATTTTCACAATTATCATATATTCAAAATTAAAGTTATATTTACCCTAACCACAAGTGGAAGGTTACTTTCTTTCTGTCAGGAGATGAAAAAGTTACTTTTCTGGACTTCTTGCTTGCGAGTTCATTTAGTAGGGGGATTAGGTAGACATGTTAGATGCTGGAGTTCTAGTGTTACCTTGAGTTGGTATTTTGGTTTTCCAGTAAGGAATTTTGTAGTTAGATTATTGTCTGAGATTGCGCGTGCATGATTAGCGTAAGTTGTGCAATTTGAGTGTTCAAGTCCATGGAGGTGCATTCATGGTCTTCAACCAGTGTACTTGGGGAAGGGGGTTGTTTTTCGCGAGCTTTAAGTCCATAATTTGAGATTGCTTTCCTTGTCCTTGAAACACATTCTCAAAAGCATTGTTAAAGAGGGCTGTTATGGAAACACAACTGCTCTTTACCATGTAGCCAGTGGTGATCAACTAACATCCTGTGACGGACGAGCCGCACCATGGTTAGTGCCATTTGAATGTTATAGCCCAACTTGCAATGAAAGTTGGGCTCTCTAATTTGTGGCTCTACCAACTTTGCCAAATTTAATATCACCTAACAATTGAATTGTAGGAGGATCCCAAAAGAAAAAACCCCGTGATAAATTATATATAGAAACACCATCCTTTTATTCCCAGTGAACTCCTTTTCTACCCTGTGAAATAAAAGAAAAAAAGGGAAGAAACCTGAAAGAGGAAGCACTAGCATTAAAAGAATAAAAAGCAAAGAAATAGCAAAGAAATCTGAAAAAGGCACTACTGCTATAGGATTTGTCGATCACTTTAAGGCCAAGTGGCAATAACTCAGGCTTATAATGGTGCACGGAAATAAAAGGGAGAACGTCTTGATTTMTGGTGTGGATGAATTATCCCCTTATTCGCAGCATGATTGAAGTAACAGCTTCRGAACAAGTAACAGAGGAATTTTGAGTTGGAAAAGGCATTGCGTTACATAGGAATAGGGCATAACTTTTGATAAGGAATYACTTCTAGATTGTAGAATTGTATGCTCTCTATTCCCTCATCATTTGCACTGATACCTGCCATACTATATGAAAACCCTTCCTCATAAAGGAAATGGCTGCACTGCCTCACATAATAGTTTCTTTCATTCTTAACGCTCCTGCTCCCATGTCCACATGCTCTCCCAGTAATTAGAAAACATTGGAATTTGCTAAAATATGTCCAAATCTAGGAATTTTTTTGAGTAAAATATTCAAAATGTTGCTGGCGCAATGGCCCATATTTTGGTACTATTATCCATTTAACCTTCCCATTGCAAGTTGGCATGGCTACTTCAGTTTTGAGCTTCCTTTGTGGGTTCAAGTCGACCTACATCAACATTAATTGCATTTAGCGTTTTGAGGTTTAGTTCATGGTACGGCAACATAATGCTTATCAAGTTCTATCTAAACAAATTATTTCTGTGGTTAGCCATCTGGCAGAGGTTTTTTGTTGATATGTTGAAACTCATTAAATGCCTAAACCTAAATATCCAGTTCTAAAGTTAGCCCATTATGCTCGAAACGTTTCTCATTTATTTGATGTTAATTCTACAATTTCACAAAATCTGCGAGGCGATGGTAGAGGAAACGTTTCTCACTTATTTGATGTTAATTCTACAATTTCACAAAATCTGCAAGGAGATGGTGGAGGAAATGTAAAGTAGAATTATATGTTATTTTTCTTGGCCCAGAGATTATGGGAGAAGTTGATCCATCTGAATTTATAGATGTTTCCTTTTGAGAATGCTATATGATCTGATTGCCAGCTTCCTATAGCTAATTCAGACAATCCCCATATTTGTTCATTTCAACAGATATACAATTATGTAAAAAATATGTAAATTATTTATTCTTCTTTCACTTCTTAGGATATTTGTATTTGTTACAATCCTCAAGCTAATTTTAAGAATATAATAGGAATTATTGCTAAATTAACGACTGAATTTCTCTTACTGGCTAAAAGGTTGCTCTTGACTAATGATTTCACTTCCCAGAGATCATTTAACTTGCACACCCCTCACTATTTGTAATTGGGCAGTTCGATGTGCCTGCATGATAGTGGGCAATATGGCCGTCTATAAGATTGGAAGGTTGAACTGGATTGGATTCTTGTTTTTGGCCAGGCTGTTCTTTTAATTGCGATTGATTATTGTTTTGTTTTTAAATGTTGTATGTTTTGTATACCTATTTTTTCTTTTGTTTGATGGTCGTGAGAGCGTTTTTGTTGTAGAATATATATTAGAGGGTTCCTGTGTGTGTGTGAGAGAGATTCTGCTAGTGAATAATTTAGGTAGATTAGAGGGTTCCTGATTGTTAGGATGGCATTGAAGTTATGGAACAAGCAGCCAGAGAATGTACAGCAAAGTTAACTCTTTGAAACTTGTGCTGTTCTTAGTGTGCGTTTAACAACTTCGAGATTGGTCAATTTAGGACATTTTAATTTTTTTTTCATTCATGGCAAATCTGGTTGATGTGTGTTTTTGATATTGTCGATTTCATGTGGTGATTTTGCAGAATTCAATCTGCTTTCAACATCAAGTAAGAAAACCAAGGATGGGACAGAGAGAACAATACGAGGAGCTCTTTGTCAGCTATATAATATTAGAATATTTGGTAAATGTACTCGATGGTACTTATATTGAGTTTGCTTAAATAAAAACAAACGAGTTACTGCTTTTATGAATTTAGAGTAAATTTATGTCTATTATACGAATTTATCTATCTAATTCTCCTCGTACATTTTAAGCTGAAATAAAATGGACATTTAAGATGATGTTTTGTTTTAGGTTTTTTTATGTGCTTTTCTTGCCAGAAGGATTTCAAAAAGCACTCATTACAAACAATGATTGCAACTGTTTGAAATTAAAATTTGTTAATGAGTGGATATGACAGAGTGGCATAATGATAATCTTGCATTTTAGATTACATCGACATAGTTTCACTTGTGAGAGTATATCTCTTCATCTCTTCATAAGAATTATTTTAGAAAGCACCATCTTTTCCACTTATTGTTACTATGTGTCCAGCCAAATTAAAAACTTTAGTAGCCAAATGAATTTGACGCATGTACCTTTGTCGAATCCTTGTGGCATATTGACCCCTATAGACTTACTCAGCCCAGCGAAGTTGATAGTTTACTCTTTCCCATCCTTGGGGCATATTTACTATGCCGTAGGATGTTCTTGCAGATTTTATATATGGTGTAATCCCAAACAATTAGTGGATATGACAGAGTGGCATAATGATAATCTTGCATTTTAGATTACATCGACATAGTTTCACTTGTGAGAGTATATCTCTTCATCTCTTCATAAGAATTATTTTAGAAAGCACCATCTTTTCCACTTATTGTCACTATGTGTCCAGCCAAATTAAAAACTTTAGTAGCCAAATGAATTTGACGCATGTACCTTTGTCGAATCCTTGTGGCATATTGACCCCTATAGACTTACTCAGCCCAGCGAAGTTGATAGTTTACTCTTTCCCATCCTTGGGGCATATTTACTATGCCGTAGGATGTTCTTGCAGATTTTATATATGGTGTAATCCCAAACAATTATGTTCTCTTTCTCCTCAACATGACTTCCAGAAAACAAAAAACAATCTTTTTTCTCTGCAACATCTTCTCTTTGTCCTCAACACGACTCCTAGAAAGCGAAAGCCAACCCTTATTATTGAATGATAACTCTAATCCACTTGGCATGGAATTTATTGATTATTTAAATTAGGCACACCTTAAGAGATTCAAGGTTAAGAAAATCTATTGATTATTTAAATTAGATACACCTTAAGAGATTCAAGGTTAAGAAAATTTCAACAGTTGGTTTGGTAAGTGTTTTTGAGGTTATTCTCTATGGCTCAAGCCAATGGGTTATTTTGTTTGATTTGGATTGGATCATTATATTATTTGTTCTCTATCTCGATGATTTCAGAGTGGAAAAAACTGGAGGGATCAACTTGTAGGGCCATTTTAGTGTCCGGGTTCAATTTGGAGGAAAATTGGTGTTCAAAACCTTCCAAAGCTATTTTGAGGCATTACACGACATTTTTTGGGGTTGTTCTACACTCTGAGACCTTTCCAACAGTGCAAACCATGCCTCAATCAGATCTCATATGTGAAAGTTATGCCTCCAACAAGTTAACCTACTTTGTTGACCACAATGGTACGAGTGGATGCCACGCCAACCCCCTTTACTCAAACATATGGGGCTAGCCATGTGTGGACTTTCGAGAATATTTTAGAAGGTTTAAACTTTATCACTAATTGGGGGTTGAGGAAATCAAAACCCTATCCATAAACGACTATGGAGCTATGTTAAATATCGGGCCGCTAGGAGAAGGGGTTCCATTCTTTAGCATTGTATTTGTTCCATAGTTGAGTAGAGCACTTAGGAGTGGTATTTTTGAGAGCATAACAGAGGAGGGATTCGGTAGTTGCCATACATGCCATAGTCTCAAAGGCAGCTCCTCAAAGAGTGTATCTTTCTTTGTACTTGCATTTGAAGAAAAGAGAGTAGTGTGACTTCACATTCTAGCTTGTTTTTCTCCCATATTGGGTTTCCCAGGTTATATCTTGTGTTTATTTGTGGATGGCATGCGTATGTATTTTTGTTCTCTATTTTTCACATTTCAGTTATTTCATATATTTTAAGCAAAAAAAAACCAGTGATTAAAGAATTTTGAGATCTAAAATAAATTAACCTTCACGGTAAAGATTTCAATATTTTATTAGATCTATTGTGATGAATTGTCCAGTGGAATTTCCACGGAATTTTATAGATCATAATGGTATCAGAGCAGGTTTGCTTGGGGTATTTGTGGAAAGTTTCAGGGATCCAAGAATTGTTTTAAGAAGAAAGTCGCAGAACCCTAACCGTCTGATAATTCTGTTCATAACAACCCTCGAGATCCAGCGTAAGAGAGATTTGTGAGGTTGGAGGAGCAAGTTGTTAATGTATCTCTCAATATGTCCATTCTCATGGCGACTCTAGCAAGCAAGCTCAGAGCATTTAGAGAAGTGCTCAAACTCAGAGATCAAATCAGACAAGAAATCGAAGAATAACGAAGACCTAGAAAATGAGTTGTGGAAAGAACTTGAGAAAGAGCAGTTGAGTTATAGTACCATAAACCCTTCACAATCTTTCTTCAAAATGGAAGCAAAAGTGGACATAAAGCGATATCAAGGTGAGATCGATGATTTAAAACTGAAACATTGGTTGTAACAATTAGAAGTTTATTTCAATATTCACCATATAAATGAAGAACAAAAGATCTCATTTGTTAGACTGAAGTTAGAGGGAAATGTTTTAACTTGGTGGGAAAGCCATACATAAACACTTAGGCTAGAGGGTTATTTTCTAGTAACTAGGCAAGAGTACTTCAAAACCCCCATCAAGCCCCAATTCTACTTTATTGGGTATGTAGGGGACCAATGTATCTGGTGGCACTACTTCAGGTAGAAGCAAGGGTATAGTGTACAAGAGTACACCACCGAGTTCAGATAGATGGCCATCACGTTTGAGTATCTCTCCCAAGAGCCCATATGTACTCCTCAAGTATCTGGGGGGTCTACATAGCTATCTACGAAAGAAAGTGATGTTTTTCAAGCCAAGGACAATGGACACAACATGTGTACATACAAAATATATGAAAAACATATGCCATAAGAAAGGACAACCAAGCGGTTCCAAGCAAAAAGAGCACCATTAAAGAATAAGAAGAATTGGAAAGAGGAAAGTATAAGAAGACGACAGCCACTGCACATTAGTGTAAGGATCCTAACAACCATTTCAATATTGATGGGCACATTGAGGAAAAGTGATGGAAACTACATCTAGAGTTGAACCCACTTGGTTTTTGGGTTAACCTATGAATGCCTCTGACAGAAGCAAAAAGGAACATCGGTAACCTTCTAGACAAGAAGGAAGATATAGAAAGTTAAGAGGGAGAGGTATTTTTGCCAAGAAGGAGACTCGGGTTTTTAGTTTTTTTGCATTGTGGAACTTGGGCAGCGAAAACACCCATAAATCTAACCTAAACATAGAGGGTTGTGAATTTGATGCTTGCTGGGAAAGGAAGTGGCACTTAGATGGGAGGAACTGAGGGATTGCAGAGGCAGTGAAGGGCCTCCCTTGGGTAAGTAAAGCCAACTGAGAAGGCATTTAAAAGAATTCGTGGAGGTCCTAGGTTTGGTAGGTAAAGGGGTCTCTGCCATTGATTTCCTGTGAAGGAGAATGGCCTTTACTTGCCTACATTTTCGTGAGAGAAATATGAGTTTCCCTAGTGGTAGCATGGCTTGGCACAGGGGTGGCCTACTATAGAAATTATAAGTGCAACAAAGCATAAGGTTGGGTGGAAAATCACTTGCCCTCAGTGAGTTGGATGGGTAACAACTAATGACAGATAAGTCTTTTGATGTGCTCACTTTATGCCTTGAGACTTTGCTACGTTCTTTGATAATTTATGAATTTGTGTGGAAATTTGTGAGGATAAGGAAATGATATACATTCCAAGTCTCCTGTATGCACAATATTATCTTTACTGGCCTTTCTCTTTTGAAGTTGTATTCAAGGATTTTATAACTTAAAGCCATGAATCCTAAGAATTCATGGAGTGCATGTGGAAACATAGTGTATTGGTTGAAGGAGATGATTGAGGTGTGTTTTGCCTCACTCTATGCATAATAAAATTTCTTCACTCTCAGTTGGTATGGGTATTGGGACAAAGACGACCCAATAGTATTATGGGGAAGGAAGTGCATCCATCAACCGTTAAAGTTCATTCAGAACCCCGCTAACCCCCGAAATTCAACTAACCCTCGATTTTATCTTTAGTTGCTGAAGGATGGGATGATAGAGAACCCAAAGCCCTGGTGTAGCCGGAGGATTGACATTAAACTTTAGGGTCCCTTAGCCTTATACTTAGTTTTTCATGTTAGAGCCCCTTTATGCTATGTGTAAGAATGGAATAAGGAGAAGAAGCCCTAAATCTAAATATCTAACTTCTCGAATAAATCATAATATGAGATATACTGGATATTTGTATGTGTTGCATAGAGATATCTAAAGCTTCAAAATCCGACCTTCTATTTAACTCAACCTTATCAAAATCTTGGATATTTGGATGGTCGAAGTTCCACAACACGATGTTTTTCTTGTTGTCGGGGGTGATGACATCATCATCCAGAGGTTCAAAAATTCGACTTTTCAAATAAATGTTGCATAAGTTTATCTCGAATTTTCGAATGGACAGGGTTCCATTTCTAGGTTTCTTCCCCTTGCAAGCTTGTGAGTGGAGAGTTAGAATGCCACGAGGGAGTGGCAGGTGTTGGCGCGAGATTGGTGCAGGGCAAAAGGGCCCCGTTAACAAGCGTGTACCTTTGAGATGAGTTTTAATCTCAATCGTTGAATCGAGAGGATTTTCGATCGCTTGATCGTCATCTAGCTACAAGTTCTAGATTAGGATTCGACTTTTTAAAATATTGCCTCCGCAAGAAATTTCGGATCTCGAAAATCTGGATGGGTTTTGGTTCCAGGGCACAGTTTCGTGCGACGACTCCTTGTAGAGTTTGGGGTCCACGTGTCATGCCATGATTGGTCCATGTGTTCTGACATGTTTTGTCCATGTGTTGTTGGTGATGTCATATCTGAAGTTTCGTCTTTTCTAATAAATTAGTGTGAAGGTTTTCTCGGATCCCAGATATCTGGATAGATCAAGGTTCCGACAACATGGTTCTGTTGGGTTGGGCTCCATGGCAAGGCTTGGTGACATTAGCAACCACATGTCTCGCCTCAGTTGGTTCACGTGTCATGCAGGGTGTCATGAAACATGTCATGTATGTGATGTCATATTCGGTAATTCAAAAATTTGGCTTTTCAACTAAATGTGCATAAGGATTTTTTCAGATCATGGATTCTCGAATGGGTCAAGGTTTCCGGGCATGGTTCCATTGGAGGGCTGCTTGGTGCCTCCTTTAGGCCCATGTGTCATGCCATGTCAATCCGCGTGTCATGCCACATGTATCATGGTGATGACATATCCAAAATCTAGAAATTCGACTTTTCAAACAATATAGCATGGATATTTCTTCGAATCAAGGATATGTATTTGGTTCCAATTCAGGGCTCCGTTGAGGGCTAGGATGGCACAATGACTACAACATCCAAAAATACGACTTTTTCATTAATTCGAATTATAAGAAATCTCTAATCCCAGATATTTGGATGTGTCATGGTTCCAACGCAAAGTTTCGTCGTAAAGTCAACGATCATGTGTCAGTTCCTCGTTAGTCCAAGTGTAATGCTACGTCAAGTCATGTTATTCGTCGTGTCGATTTCATGTCAGTTGGTCATCCAGGTCAGAGTTTCGTTTTAAAAGGGATTTCTAAGTTTTCCCAGATCTTGGATTTCTAGACGTGTTAAGGTTCCTAGTCAGGATTCTGCATCCAGATATCCAGAATTCAGAAGAACGCTGATGTTGAATTTCACGGAAATCCGGATCTCAAGATTTTCAAATGTGGAAGGGTTCAATTTCAAGGTTCCAGGGCGAGTGCGAATATGCAGAAGAACGTTGAAGTTGAATTTAAAGGAAATCTGGATCCTCAGATTTTTGGATTTGTTTTGGTTTCACATTGAGGTTCCATTTCGATTTTGCCTTTGGTCTTTGGCTTGGGCATGCCACATTGGTGAATATTGTTCCGACATGTCAACACCTTAGTTGTGCCACATCAGTTGGTATGTGTGACGAGGATCCACGTGGATGTGAGGTGGTTTTTGGTGGGAAAAAGTCTAGAATCTTTAAGTGGCCATATCTTTCTAATTAGAACTCAAATTTTAACATATTTATAGTCATTGGAAAGCTCTTGAGGAGTAGATTTGGTTTTTGAGCGCAGAACTAGAATTGGAGTTACTCATAAGAAAGGTAATTTGAGAAGAAAGAAAATGAAAATTTTACACCCCACTAGACTAATGTGTTTTATGGGTTGAATGTGTTACATTGACGATGAGTTGATAAAAGTAAAGTCATTCTTGGAGGGTTGCACTAAAGAGTACAGAATGTCAGTTGGAGGAGTTGTTGCATGCATACAGAGGAGTGTTCCAGGAGCCTAAAGGGATACCATCCAAGAAGGAAGTGGAGCAGGAAACATAATGTGTTATAACCCTATAATTTATAGGATCAACTGTGGATTGTAATTTTGTTCCTTTAGTGTTTTTGACTTGCAGATAATATTGCATTCTGCGAAAGAAAAGAAAAGAAAAAAGAGAAGAAAAAAAAAAGAAATAAAAAATGAGAAAAATAAAAAGAGAGCATAAAAGAAAATGGATAAAGCCCCATGAAATGATAATGACTTGATCCATACAGTTTAAACATGACCAATTCTTTTAAATTTAAGTATTTAGGAATAGTGAATAAGCTTGGCTAAACTGTCTAATCTTAGCCAAGTAATTAGGTTAGCTAGTGAATAAATTTGACCAAACAGTCTAATCTTGGTCAAATAGCCCCAAGGTAGAGTATTTTCTTAGCCCAACAGTCTAAGTCGGGCTAAAGGTGCAAATGAGTAGGTTAGGACATAGGTTAGTTAGTTTCTCTTCAATAAAATATGTAAGATGATCGATGAAAATTGCATGATCTTGATGGTGAAATGTTTTTCTAACCCCATGGTGACAAAAGCTAGGGAAGCAACGCACAAAACCCATAAAAAGGTCATTAAGCCTAAGTTTTGCCTCATATACTGAATTGTGCCCTAGAGATTAAAGATTGGGCCTAGATCTACGACTAAGCTTTTGGCGTCCAGATCTACGACTCTG
>SNQJ01S0033523.1:47436-58406 GCA_010110895.2 Picea sitchensis | reverse complement strand
GCAAAGGGAGATTGGTCTGAATCGGTTGAAGGAAAGCGCTCCTTTTTCTTTCGGGATGAGTGCCAGGAAGGATGAATTGATGCTTCCTCCTAGCTTGCTGCTTTGCTACGATTTCTTGATCATTTTGGTTAAATCCTTTTTGATTATATTCCAGCATTGCTGATAGAATCTGGCAGTGAATCCATCCAGTCCCGGGGCCTTGTCTGGGTTCATCTGATCGAGGGCCTCCTTTATCTCTTGCTGCGTTTCCTCCCTAGTCAACTTGATGTTGGTGTTCTCATTTATTAACCTTGGGATAACAGTTAGTAGGTACCTCTGCTGGTCCATTTCTGTTCCTGTTGGTTCTGTGTAGAGCGTCTCGAAAGCTTCGTAGGCTGCTTGTTTTACGCCCTCTGGATCTTCAATTGTTTTATTCTGGACTTGAACTTCTGTCACTGCCTTGTATTGTTTCCTTGCTTCCGCTTGTTTGTGAAAGTAGCCTGTGTTCCTGTCTCCCTCTTTCAGCCATAAGCTTCTTGATTTTTGCCTCCAATAGTCTTCTTTCGCTCTGCAGGTTTTGTGCCATTGCCTTTGAAGGATGTCCTCCTGTTGCAAGGTTTTAGGAGTGACCTCCTGTTGTTCCATCTCTAGCTGGTGGGCCTCGAGCTGGGCTTGGGCTGCTAGCCGCTCTGCTATTGGGCTTGGTTGGTTCTTTGCCCAAAGCTTGAGAGCTCTTTTTAATCTTCTGATTTTTTCCTCCCATACATAAAAGGCTGAGCCTTGGACAACGCTGGCCCAAGTTTTAGTAACTAGGTCCAGGAAGTCTTTGTCTTGTATCCAGTTTGGGCTGAATCTGAAAGGGATGGGCCCTCTGAATTGATCTTTTTTAATCTCTAGTCGAATCGGCTTGTGATCAGAGACACTGTGGGGCAGAATTTCTGCTTTTGCTTCGAGTCCTAGCAGCAGGAGGGAGCTTTGTACTAGGAATCTGTCGAGTCTGGCTGCTATGTGCCCAGGACCGATCCTCTTATTGGTCCACGTGTAAAGTCCCTTGACTGGTTTTATGTCGAGGAGATCCCAGGTTGAGGCTAAGTCCTCTACCCATTCTCTAGTCGGGTCTCTCACTATTGAACCCCCTCTCTTTTCTTCTTGAGCTAAAGTTACATTTAGATCCCCACCAAGGATGATATTATTGAGACTATTTTGCTGAAGGTAGTCCTGTAAGGACTCCCAACAATGTTTTTTCCCCCAAACACTGTGGGACATAGATGTTAAAAACACTCACCTGGTAACCCGAGTCTTTATGAAGGAATTTGGTGTGTATCCAGTGCATGCATGTGTCAAAGCTGAGCAGATCTATTTTGGAGGCATTCCACAGTGTGCAGAGTCCTCCTGAGGCGCCTTTGGCGTTCCCAACAACTCCGAGGCTTCCTTTCCATACCTTTGACAAGGTTTTAAGAGCGTCTTGCTGGCTCATTTTGGTCTCTTGGAGCAGTAGGATGCTTGCTTTCGAAGCTTTGATAATATCCTTGAGCGCTTCTTCCTTCCTTTCGCTGCCCATTCCTCTACAGTTCCAGGAGGTTATGATCATTATAAACCTTGAGGGGAGGGATGGCCTCCTTGGGAGGCTTTGGCTTGCTTCCTTGTGTGACGAACGCTAATAAACTGCTTGATGGTGGGTTGTGACCCGTTAAGGACATCTTTGTAGGTTTCCTGGTCCCTCTCAGCTTTTTTTGTTTTCCTGCCTCTTCCTGTTTTCTTTGGAGTGACCCAAACTTCGTTTGCCTCGTCTGAGTCGTTGCCTATGGAGATCTCCCCTTCCTCTATGTTCTCACTGCCTTCCGGCCTTTGGGGGGAGTTTGTTTGCGCCCCTTCTTCTTCTGCTGGCTGATTTCCCTCGTCTTCGGAGTTCTGGTCTCCCTTTGCTCCCTCTTGCGCTTCTTTACTTGGAGCTGGCTCCCCTTCCTCCACTTCTTTAGCCAGGATACTGAAGCTATTCTCCGTTTCCTTGGTCCCTGAAGATTTGGCGTTTGGTGGGTTTGTCTGTTCATTTCTTTGACCCTTCGCTTTGGATTTCCCCTTCCGGGCTTGTTGCCAGCCTTCTTCCCCTACTTTCTCTGTGGGGGGAATCTTTGGGCAGTTCCTTTGGAAGTGGCCATATTCGTGGCAACCTCTGCACTTGAATGGGAGCTGTTCGTAATCCAGCTTTTGGTAGTGGTGCCAGTCACTGACTTTTAGTTTTATTGCTTCAGGCAGACCTACCTCCAGGTCAACCTCCACACAGATCCACGCACAGGAGTACTGGTCTCTTGGCTCTGCTCGATCAATGTAGCGTCCTAGACCATTCCCTATTGCCTAAAGCGAGATAGTGTTCCAGCAGTGAATCGAGAGGTTAGGGAGTCTGACCCAGACCGGAACATCCTTGGGACTTCTGAAGCAGGGTCAAAGCTTGGGGTCCATCGATTTAAGTAGAGTCCTTGGGTGCCCATGAAGTACGGGCCATTTCTGAAGATCAAATCTCTATCCTCTTGAGATAAATTCGAAAATGAAGTACCCTCGCTTGACCGCATAGCATGTAACACTATTTGTGATCATCGGCCTCCAGTTTCGCTGTATCCAGTTGTCTGTGGATATGGTTGAGGGCCAAAGCCCCATGAACTGGCCAACAAGTCCGTGTTTAGAGAGGGATAGGGCTACTTTCATTGGAAGTTCGGGCGGCATATCGATCTCTGGAATAACATCCAGTTTCTTGACAAAGCTCGGGGGTGCTGTAGGGGTCGACTTCTTGCTGCAAGCTGCAACCAGCTTCCGAAAAGAGGTTGAGGGGGAAGGAGGGGGCGACGACTCCCCTCCTTGCGCTGCCATGGCGGTGCACCAGAGAACCCTAGGCTTTACCAGGGCACGAGGTCAAGGTCGCGATACTGACAAGAAGGGGAAAACGAACATCATATACAAGTTATGTTAGTTTATCTATATGTATCTATTGTATTGTTGTTTCATGATGAATCTTTTTTAATATTTTCCTTTTACTTTTATTTTTACGTGAAACAGTAAATTAGGGAAAATGACATTAAAATTATCATTTTTTTTTTACTTCAAATGTACAGTTTTTTTTTGGTTCAATTATGTCCATAAAAATGTTTTATTTGACATGTTTTAAGTAGATAGTGTTATTTAGCTAAAATTATTTCCTATGTATTGAAGTAAAGGTAAAAATTGTGTTAAAAATATGATACCATAAATTAATTAAGGAGACATAATTATATGAAAAATATTAATTTAAAAAAATAAATGATATATAACATTTTTAATTGAAACAAAACATAGAAAATTTATTAAAAATACCATTGAAAAAAAACTATTTAGAAAAATTTGAAAATAGTTTTAAAAATAAACATTAAAAAAATGTGGATATATTATGGATAAAAAGATTTAAAATATCAAAAAACAACTTAAAAGGGGGTGTTATGGGTAGCACAACTTTTCAAAATGAGGTAAAAAGTGTGACCCCTAAAAAATGAGAATTTTGTAGAGTTCTCGTTAAGTTGGTAACTTTGTTACAAGTGGATGATGTTTTTACAACAATTTTATTTAGTCATCAAGTATAAGAAGGGAAACACCAACATGTTGACATGCTTTCAAGGCCACCCTCATCTAAGATTACAACTTTGAGAACTTTGATGCACATGGAGTCTTTTACCCATGATGCATATAGAGAGACACACATAGAAGACGAGGAATTCCTATAGGGCCAAATTCATGTTGAAGAAGGTGATGACAAGATTGACCGTCATTTATTGAATGGGTTATTTTACAAGCTCGACAAACTTTGTGTTCCTAAAGGTGAACGATTGCAACTTATAAAAGAGGCTCACACCTCCGAAATTGTAGGACGTTTTGGTGTTGGCAAGACAATTGTTAACTTGCAGAGGTATGTGTATTGGCTCATAATGCAAGATGTAGCACAGTATAGTATATGATGTATACTTTGTTGTACCAGCAAGCCCATTAAAATGAAGCAAGGTCTATACCATCCCTTACCTGTACCCACTCTACCTTGAGAAAACATTTCCATGGATTTTGTGGGAGGTTTACCAACAACCAAGAAAGACCAAGACTATCTATTTGTGGTAGTTGATAGGTTCAATAAGATGTGCATTCTCATGCCTTGTAAAAAGACCATCAAAGGACAAGAAGCAACAAACATGTTCTTTGAATAGATTTGGGTGCCCTTTGAGATACCAAGACGCATTATCTTAAACATGGATACCAAATTTATCAGTGCATTTCAGACTACATTGTGGGAGAATATGGACACTAGTTTGAAGAGTTCTACAACATTCCATCTACATACAGATGAACAAATAGAAGTAGGCAACATGACTTTGGTGCAACGTTCGAGGGGTTACAATTAGAAGCATTTGAAGACCTAGGATGAAAATCTAATCTACATGCAACATTTTTATAATATACCAATCCACACTTCTACTGGTAAGTCACCTTTTGAAACTTCCTTTGAATATTTTCCACTTTCACCCTTGGATGTTGTATATGGATAGTAAGGAGGACTGAGGGAGGACCTCACAAGGGATGCATCAAGAGCAGAAAAAATTGCTGGGAATATTAGGCAAATCCTTTTGCTAGTATAGGAGACGTTGAAGAAGCCATAGGAAAAATACAAGGCTAGACATGATCAACACATAACCGAAAAGTTATTCAAAGTGGGAGACAAAGTTTGGTTATAGCTAAACAATGAAAGACTACAAGTTCCTAGTAAGAAGATCAAGGCTCTGTGGTATGGATCTTTCAAGATATTGGAGAAGGTGGGAGATAACACCCACAGACTTAGTCTACCCCCATACATGCACATTTACTCAGTAGTGAATGTGGAGAATATCAAACTCTATGAGCCTTCTGTTATCACTCCAGGAAACTCTCTTAGGTTGTATCTCAGAGATGCCTGGTAACTTAACTAATATCTCAATAGTGTATAATATTCTCTTAATTGGATCAAGTCAAATGACTAAATCAGACTTGCTCTCTCAAGACATGCATAAACATAACCATATGACAAGGCCTTTAACTTTCACTGTTTAGAGGGTTTGTAACTTAAGTGAATGTATGGATAATTCTTACTATGCTAGCAGAATCACATATAAAGATATATGAATGGACAGTCACAATGAGTAAAAAATATTTGCAATTCAACTCATCAAAGCAAAGATAGGATAACAACTATCAGGCTTTAGACAAACATAATAGACACGAATTAAACATCCATGTGAAAATATAGAATAGACGGAGAAAATATGAATCTGAACAGGTAATGCAAAAGAAACTTGTATTATTTGGTCTGCAAATGAGAAGATCAAGTACAGAGTGTGAAAACGTCTCCAAAGTTGAACCCCTGGTTCATCAAAAGTTTGTGGCTTTATAGCCTTTACATCAGATATCCAAATCCTAGAATATTGGATCGAATTTACCAAAAATAGAAAATCAATAACTGAATCAATAAAATAGGTCAACTCCTTATCTCAAGTGATCTTCATGTCTTTCAAAGTCTTAGACAGGTGTAGTATGCCTTCCAAGGCTGATGGCTCTTCATAAGATATGGGACAAATCGAAGTTGTCACCTGCTGGCAACAAGACAGTTTTTTGCCCAGAAAATAGGTAACCAATTTAACCTTTCCACCTTGCTATGCATCTCCAAAATCAAAACAGAATCTTGATAATGATGACTTTAATTATTATCTATCGTTTGGAACCGTTCCTGAGGCATTTGGATAAAAAAAACTTGGATTTGTGCAAAAACAACACCTCTATGCCTTGTCAGTGCTTTCAATGGCTAAAATAGAAAAAATCTGGGCCAGTTAGCTACCGAAAGTTTTGCTTTCAGTGGCTAATGAACATTTGAAATGTTTGCCTAAGCCACCGAAAGTTATGTCTTAAAAAAAATTGCAAAATGCCTTTTGTCTTAGCTTTAAAACACCTAAGGGCTGATCTTTTGAAACCTTTGCATCTTGATCAAGTTCTGGAATGGCTGTAGGATTGTTGCCTGCCTCTGGATCATTCAAATGAATGGCAACATCTGCGAGGGTTTCAAGGTGAACAAATGATTGAGGACAAGGTCTTGAAGACATAGCTTGCAACCTTAATGACTTGACCTTTTTCTTCAAATGCATAACCACTCTCCATAAACTGTTGTAGTCTTTTACGATCTTATTCTTCTTTTTCTTTTCCTTTATACTTTTATGTGCCAATCTTTCTAGGGCTGCACTGGTCTTTGCAAAATTCTTTGACAGAGTTTCATATCTAGTTTTAATCACTCTTTCTAGCACTTCCTGCTGGGCTATCTTCTTTTTAAGTTTCTTGATCTTCTTTGATTTGTTTTACTTTCTTTTGCTGCTAGATGAGGCCTTTGCAATTTGCAGCTCATGTTTCTCCTTGGGTGTAGGTGATGGAAGATCTTCATACCTTGCTGTAAATGGATCTACATACCTTGCTATAACTGGATCTTCATACCCTGCTGTAACTGGATCTTCTGCTAGGACTGCTTCTTTCTCTGCTTCAACCTGGTGCTCTTCATCCTCAAAGTCTGTATAGGGGAGATTGAGGATCCTCTTGTCCACTGGAGGCTCTTCGGTCTTTTCTGCATCCTTGCTAAAATTCAGTTTTTTCTTAGCCTGTTTAGGTTTAGAAGATGGAGAGGGCTGATCAATTGCAACTGGAGAAATGGCTCTCCTTTTTCTCTTTCCACTCCAGGGAGTAGAGGAATTCTTTGAAGAAGATTTCTCTTTATCTTCTGGCTGTAGATTTCTCTGAAATTCATTCCAAAATAGGAAATGGCCCCAATCCTTGTTTCTTCTCTGCAACAACTCACAAATCAAAAGCTTGATTAAGCCATGATGGGACAATCTACCTTCTACCTTGCTGGGTTTAGCTTTAACTTGATGAGTCATCTTAGTCAGGCTCCTGTGAAGATAATAAGGCAGATTGAGTGGGCTCCTACCAGTAAAATGATTCATGAGATTGAAGTGATAGATCATCACCCCGTTATATCTACCTTCACAGGTTATATAAACAAGGATGGCTTTTAACAAGTGTTGCTATTTTTCTTCAAGAAAATATATAATATCTTTCTTCCATATCAAACACTTGTGTTCTGGTTTCAAGTAGGACCTAAATTCAACATCTTTTGTAACAATGGTTTTGAACCAATTTTCTCCAGTTCTTGGAAGCTCTGTCACTTCAACTATGAGGGCTTCGTCCACCTGGAATTCATATTGACCGATGACTGCTTTTCTTCCATCAAAAGTCAGAGCAAAATCTTTTGCCACCTGCTGATGAGAGCTCTGCAATTTTTCACAAAATTTGAAACAACCTGTGTCTTTGAAAAGTTGACATACCTCTGGATGTGATTCCAGGTAACCAATTCCATTAAGCTCCCTCCTCACAATTGATCCTCCTCTCTTCATTTGCTGGAAAGCTCCTGTACACCTGCAATTGGAAAATCGAGTTTGGAGGGAGACCACACAGCGTAGAATTAGGGGGTTAAGGCTCGATTGTGCCAGAGACGATATGACAGGGGAAGTGTTTTACGAAAACCCTGATTTTGAGGGATATAAGAGGCATTTTAGGATTTGATAGGATTTTAATTGGATAAGGTTCGAGGGGTATGAAGTACATCAAGCCACGCGATATCATGGAACTTAAGTTTAAAAGATGAGACATACTACGTAGGGATCAGATCCTAAAAATAGGACAATTGTAAGGTTTAGAGGGTTCGGGATTGGATGTGTCAAAGAGAAATCATTGAACACTTAATCACATCTTACTTGATCATGATCGACCTCTCTTGTTGTCTTTCGGCGGCTAATGTAATCATAACACAACAACCCGACGGTTCCGGTGCGTGAAAGGACGTGCTCACTGTTTTCAAGCTCCTGCGCTTTCGGTGGCTAAATAGCCCCGAATTTCGGTTTTATGCTGCTGAAAGCTAGGGCTTTTGGTGGCTTAGAAGCGCTTTTGGAAAGACACTTAGCCACCAAACCCTGTGTTTTGAATTTTTTAAAACAAAAATCAAATCCGATTTTTTCAAAACTTTATTACAAACATAAGGTTCTAAAAAATGAACCTTGAAAAATTTAGAACTGCATTTTTCAATGACTTCCTATCAACTAAATTAACAAAACTGACTGTGTTATTTAAGGAGATAACACCTTCCATGTTAGATCGGGAGTAGGAGCAAGTCGTACCTTCCATAGAGGACTTAGCATCAAATGCTAAGGAAAAGTTGGTAGATGACACAATTTTGTAGAACGGTTTAGAACTACAAGACAAGGTCAACATGGCCTTTGACATATTAGGTTGAAATGACAACTTCCATGCAAAATAAAGTGATACTTAAGGGAAAAGATAGAGGAAAATGTTTCTCACCTCATTCAGTAAAGCTTTTGGAGGCCGAAATACTCTCTAAATGGGGAGGTATGATTTGGATTGGGCCATCATATTATTTTTCATCTATCTTGATGCTTTTAGGGTGGAAAAAATAAGATGAATAAACTTGTAGGGCCATTTTAGTGTGAGGTCCCAATTTGGAAAATTAGGGTCTAGAACCTTTTGAAGCCATTTTGAGACATTAAACAATATTTTTTGGGTTCTGATGTCCAAAATTTGTGCACACATCCTTGATGGTGTTCTAAACTCCGAGACCTTTCCAACGGTGCAAACCATGTTTCAACTGGAGCTCGTATGTGAAAGTTATGCCCTCCGCAAGTTGGCTTACCTTGTTGACCACCATGGTACGAGTGGATGCCACGTTAGTCCTCCCTTACTCAAACATATGGGGCTAGCCATGTGCGAACATTCGAGAAGATTCTATAAGATCCAAACCTTATCACTAATTGAGGGTTGAGGAAGTCAAAACCCTACCCCAAGAAGACTATCAGGATATGGTAAATATTAGGTCGCTACAAGAAGGGGTTTCATTCTTTAACATTGTATTTGCTCCATTGTTGAACATAGCACATAGAAGTGGTATTTTTAAAAGCATAATAGAGAAAGAGAGTCTCTATAACAGCCATACAAGCCATTATATAGACTATGATTTATTATGTCAAACATTTCAACATTATATAAAAGAAGTCATTTTATAACAGCCATACAAGCCATTATATAGACTATGATTTATTATGTCAAACATTTCAACATTATATAAAAGAAGTCATTTAACGAAACTACAATTTAACACTATACATATAGGTGGTTATTTAACCGAGGCTAAAAATAATGCTTATAGTTTTATCTTTTAATTACTATGATTTAATATTATATAGGTATGATTATATATATATGTGTGTGGGGTAATTTAACGGAGGGTAAAAATAAATGCTTATAATTTTATCTTTAATTACTTATTGCTTTGACTATAGTTACATGTAAGAGATTTCAACAGTTACATGTAAGAGATTTCAACGTTATATTTTTTAATTACACTATAATTACATGTAAGAGATTTAGGTCATCCAAAGACTTTATAATTATTTTTAGTTTTTTTTAATTATTATGATTTTTTTATTCCTAAATTTCTTTAGTTATTTTTTCATTTAAAAAATTCAACATTAATCAACTATGATAAGTCAAAGTCAATAATGATTGGATTTATTTAAATATATTAAATGTTCAAGCATATATCCGCATCCATCCTCATTATTTCATTGATAATTTGATTTAATTATTTTAATTAAATGCTTATCATCCGAGCATGTTTTTTAACCATCTTAGTCTTGTAATTTGTGTTTTTCAACATTAATCAACTATGATAAATCAAAGTCAATAATGATTGGATTTATTTAAATATATTAAATGTTCAAGCATATATCCGCATCCATCCTCATTATTTCATTGATAATTTGATTTGATTATTTTAATTAAATGCTTATCAGAGCATGTTTTTTAACCATCTTAGTCTTGTAATTTGTGTTTATCAACAAAGATTACAAAGATTATTGATAATTTGATCATTTAATATTATTCGAGTATCTATTTTCAACTATCTTAGTCTTGTAATTTGTGTTTATAATCTTAGATAATTGGGCATTTGTTTTATATATATATATATAAGTGAATTGTTGATAGTTTTAATCATATGGTTTATACAATCTGAGTGGGCCTAATGGTTAAAAACAAGTGTTTCCTCCTAAGAGGTCACAAGTTCAAATCCAGACAGAGGTAGGGTATGTATACCTCCGTAAACTTTACCAGTTTAATCCCTCGATAGATGTGCTTAATAGAAGAAATTTTATCCCCTTTGAGTGAGACCCCCGAAGATGGAGTTACAAGTACTCGCTAGTATTGAAAATTTATTAAGAAGTTTTGAATTCAAGACGTACTAGCTAGTATTGACTTGATGTGTCTTTTTTAAGTTATTGTTTTGCATACAAATTTAATTTATAGAGTAATTTCATTGTGAAATTATTCTCATTTATTTTATAATTGTGTTTATTTATTGTAAAAGTAACTTATTTATGCTTATAGACAAAGTTCGGTAAAGTTAGAGCAAAGTTTGACAAAGTTAAAAAACAAAGTGATTTTTTTTTTACTTAGCAACCTCATTGGGCACCTATCACCACTTGGCCAACCTCTATTTTCTATGTGACACTTCAATTACTTTTTATGTCTTAAAAGAGCATAACTTTGATATCCAAAATTTGTTTTAAGTGTCGTTTTTTACTTTTGAAACTATTTTGTCTGGATATTTTGATATAGCTAGTTTGAGTAATATTTTTTTTACAAGTTCACACTACTTTTCATGAAAAATCTATATGGAGGATGTACTACAATATACCGGACTTTACTGGATAATCTTGGAAAAAGAAACTGTACCCACATTCATCCTTGAAAGAAATCCAAAGGAGATAATAAAAATGACGAAGCACATGGATTAATGAGAATATCTATCTCTAGTGATTTGTGGTTTTACCTTAAGGAGT
>SNQJ01S0033523.1:27598-44517 GCA_010110895.2 Picea sitchensis | reverse complement strand
GGGGGGGTAGTTTAACGGAGGTTAAAAAGAAATGCTTATAATTTTATCTTTAATTACCTTTGACTATACTTACATGTAAGAGATTTCAACGCTATATTTTTTAATTACACTATAATTACATGTAAGAGATTTAGGTCATCCAAAGACTTTATAATTATTTTTAGTTTTTTTTAATTATTATAATTTTTTTTATTCCTAAATTTCTTTAGTTATTTTTTCATTTAAAAAATTCAACAATAATCAACTATGATAAGTCAAAGTCAATAATGATTGGATTTATTTAAATATATTAAATGTTCAAGCATATATCCGCATCCATCCTCATTATTTCATTGATAATTTGATTTGATTATTTTAATTAAATGCTTATCATCAGAGCATGTTTTTTAACCATCTTAGTCTTGTAATTTGTGTTTATCAACAAAGATTATTGATAATTTGATCATTTAATATTATTAGAGTATTTCTTTTCATCTATCTTAGTCTTGTAATTTGTGTTTATAATCTAAGATAATTGGGCATTTGTTATATATATAAAAAAGTGAGTTGTTGATAGTTTTAATCATATGGTTTATACAACCTGAGTGGGCCTAATGGTTAAAAACATGTGTTTCCTCCTAAGAGGTCACAAGTTCAAATCTAGACAGAGGCAGGGTATGTATACCTCTGTAAACTTTACCAGTTTAATCCCTCGATAGATGTGCTTAATAGAAGAAATTTTATCCCCTTTGAGTGAGACCCCCGAAGATGGAGTTACAAGTACTCGCTAGTATTGAAAATTTATTAAGAAGTTTTGAATTCAAGAAGTACTAGCTAGTATTGACTTGATGTGTCTTTTTTAAGTTATTGTTTTGCATACAACTTTAATATATAGAGTAATTTCATTGTGAAATTATTCTCATTTATTTTATAATTGTGTTTATTTATTGTAAAAGTAACTTATTTATGCTTATAGACAAAGTTCGATAAAGTTAGAGCAAAGCTCGACAAAGTTAAAAAACAAAGTGATTTTTTTTTTTACTTAGCAACCTCATTGGGCACCTATCACCACTTGGCCAACCTCTATTTTCTATGTGACACTTCAATTACTTTTTATGCCTTAAAAAGAGCATAACTTTGATATCCAAAATTTGTTTTTAGTGTCGTTTTTTGCTTTTGAAACTATTTTGTCTGGATATTTTGATATAGCTAGTTTGAGTAATATTTTTTTTACAAGTTCACACTACTTTTCATGAAAAATCTATATGGAGGATGTACTATGATATACAAGACTTTACTGGATAATCTTGGAAAAAGAAACTGTACCCACATTCATCCTTGAAAGAAATCCAAAGGAGATAATAAAAATGACGAAGCACATGGATTAATGAGAATATCTATCTCTAGTGATTTGTGGTTTTACCTTAAGGAGTTGAAAAACCAAAGGTTTTTTGGAAAAAGCTAAAAACTGCATTTGACAAACGCAATGCGATTTGAACCCATTATCTTGAAAACCAATTGATTTCTTTCAATCCTAGTGATTTTGCTTACATTGAAAATTACCTATTTAAGCAACTTAGACTTTTACTTAACACTGTAACATACCAAAAAATGATGACCAATGTATTTATGCTATTATTACTAAGCTTGGTAGTGTATGTTTTGTCTTTGTATCTATTTTTCTCTCCATTATAAAATTTCTAGGGGCTATTTACAAAACATCCACTCTTGAAGATTTTTGTGATTCTTTGAATAGATAGTAAGATCAAATTTTGCAACTTGGAGTGATCAAAATTGTAGGCACATTTAACAGACTCTTAGTGGTCCAATAGAAGGATAAATCTAAGAATATGAAGAAGCAACATCCTTGCAATAACAAGAAAAACAAGGGTCCCAAACCCTCTCAACGAACATCTACTTCCAATGTTGATAAAGGAAAAAAGTAAAAAAGTAAGAACACTAAGAGACATTGAAGTTTTTGTGGGTGAGATGGTCATCTGGAGTTTAAATGTTTTAGGAAGATGGCGGCCTTAGACGCAACAATGAAGAATTACAACATTAATTTTGATTCTTCTTTTCATGGACATGCACTTTTTTCTTTTGGTTTTACTTTCAATGTAACTTCTACTTCTTCTTTTAATGAGTGACTTGTTGATTTTGGAACATCTTATCATATGGTTAAGGATAAAACCATTTTTTTACTCTTAATGAATGTAACACCAAACAAATATTTGTTGACGATGACAAATCTCTTAGAGTTGTAGGGATTGAAACAATTCAACTAAATGATGGTCATTTTAATGATGTATTGTGTTTCAAATCTCTCATGCAATCTTCTATTAGTGTATCAAATCACTCGTTCGGGTGAAGGTAACACTGTAAAGTTTTAATCTCACTAAGTTGAAATCAAGGATTTAAAATAACTTAAGCATGTCCTAGCAATTGGAATTGTTGATGATATTACTAGGTTGTATATATTTAACAACTTTGGATAATCATCTTTTCCATAAGTTTTTATTGTTCATAGCGATGAATTGAACAAATTTTGTTATGAACGATTTGGTTATATAAACTATCATTCATTTTTGTAATTGTGTGATTAGAATATGACCCTCTCTCATTTCTTACATAGATGATGTTTGTGCGATTTGTGTTCTCGACAAAAATCATCAGGAAAACTTTGACAAACATTTTTCTTGACACACCTTTGACCCTCTTGTAGCATGTTCATAGTGATTTGTTTGGTCAGCTTCCTTCTGTGTTTTTATTTGAGTTAAAGTACTTCTTAACTTCGATTAATAACTTTTTCAGATGCACTTGAGTTTATTTCGTAAAATTTAAGAGTGAAGTCTTTAACATGTTTTTGACCTACAAAGCCCTTGTAGAAAAACAATTTGGATATCAACTGTAGAAGTTAAGAACAAATAATGGAGACAAATCCATTAACAAAAAATTTACAACTTACCGCATGAAACATGGCATTTAGATGCAATGTATTGTTCTATATACACCACAAAAAAATGGTGTTGTTGAGAGAAAAAATCACACATTAAAAAATGACAAATTTTATGATTCAATCTTAAAGGATTAAGTCCTTATTTATGGGTGGAAGCTATTAATTGTGCTAATTATATAGTCACTCCCATAAAAACTTTAAAAAATAACAACATATTGTTCCATATACACCATAATGAAATGGTGTTGTTAGGAGAAAGAATCACACATTAAAGGAAATGACAAATTGTATGGTTCAATCTTAGGGATTAAGTTCTTTTTTTTTGGTAGAGGATATTAATTGTGTCAATTACACAGTCAATTGCACTCTCAAAAAGACTTTAAAAAATATAATGTCGGAAGAAACATGGAGTAAAATTAAACTAGATGTAAGCCACTTCTATGTGTTTGGTAGTGAAGCATGGGTTCACACTCCTTATGAGAAAATGTATACATTATAGTGTAAAAGTGGGAAATCCATATTTGTTGGATATTTTGAAGATGCAAAACATTACAAACTTATTCATTCTCATTTGAAATTATTATTAGGTGAAATGTTAATTTTTATGAAAGTCTCTTGGCAAGTGAACCTAATTCAACATTTGTACTATCTTCGACCTACGAGCCATATTTTTTGTTTGTGCTATTTTCGTCCTACGAGCCATCTTTAGTGTTTGTGAATCTTCTATTTCCAACTTTTTTGTTAGTGATCCTATTCTAGTGTCTTTTTTTAGATGATGAGTGAGGATGAAAATTTGATTCTGCTTGTTCATCTTCCTTTTGGAACGAACCCACGCTAGCACCACTGCTTTGCAGATGTGTTCGTACAAAAAGAGAAACCATTGAGGTCTTGGTGATGATCTTACAAATAAATGTCATACACGTTCACTATGCCAAGCCTCCTCTATTTTTGGCTTAAGTTTTAGAGATTCATGATCCAAAAACATTTGCAGAAGCTTCTGGCCATCCAACTTGGAACACAACGATGAATGAAGAATATTGTTTCTTAATGGAAAACAATATTTGGGATCTTGCACCTCTTATAAAAGGAAGGAAATTTATTAGAGGTAAATGTGTATCAAATGGATGCATGGAAAGATAGAAGCTTTGGTTAGTTGCCAAAGACATTAACTATAATGAAATATTTTCTCATATAGCCAGAATGAATTCCACCTGCCTTGATTTAGTCTTTGTCGCTTCACATAGATGGGAGGTCCATCATATGGATGTTAAAAATCCACCTTTTTGCATGGGGAATTGTAAGAAGCAATTTACATGGAACACTCGCCTGGGTATGTTTAGAATGATTACAACCTTGTTTTTCACCTTAAGAAATCTCTCTATGGTCTTAAACAAGCTTTTCATGCTTGGTGTGCTAAAAGAGATTGTTTTTTTTCTTGACATCAACTTTTCTAGATGTCATTTTGACCCCAATGCTCATGCCAAGAAAGTAGCTAACTATCGCATACTACTTGTCCTTTATGTTGATGATCTTATTCTCACTAGTAGTGATTCCAAATTTTTGAACCATGTGAAATCTAGCTTTAAGAAAAAATTTGAAATGGTATACTTACATTATTTTCATTATTTCCTTGGCCTTCAAGTATTGCAAACCAAGGAAGGAATTTCCTTTCCTAGTCTAAGTATGCATGTGACCTTCTTTATCGCTTTTACATGGAAAGATTGTAAAACAACCCCTTTTCTTTCCTAGTCTAGAGTCAAGCTTCCTACCATTTGTACTACACTTGAAGTAGATGCCATCTTGTAACATCGGTTAGTTGGTAGCATTTTGTATTTGACTTATACATGTCTTAATATTTCCTTTTCTATTGGTCTTGTTGCCTGGTATATGCAAACACTGCATTAGAGTCATTAGAAAGAAACAAAAATGATACTTCAATATATCAAGGATACAATTCAATTTGGGTTACATACAATTNCATTTGTTGGTTGGTTTCATATATTTTGATTGGGCTAGCGACCCTAATTATCAAAAGCCTATTATAGGTTATGTTTTTAATTTTGGTTTTAGACCTGTCACATGGGATTGTAGTAACACACCCATGGTGGGGCGTCAAATTTTCATTCTTCTTAAGAACTCAAGACCTCCATTCAGGGTCTCAAATCCTATTCTGCTCATCCGAGGCTTTCCAGCCACAGTCGCCACGCTCAAAACCGAGCTCTGAACTCGCGGATACACCTCTCCCAAGTTCCTCCGGTGTTCATTAGTCGAGGCCTCGAGACCTCCACGTGGGTCCGACTCAATAGGTTCCTCGCGTGCGTCAGAACTTCGGACTTCAAGTGATTTTAACTCACCTGACTGCGATTTCATCGGACTCACGGACAAAATCGGGTCAAATCGACGGTCCATGCTCTTGTCACATCCAACAACTGAGATTGACTTTGGGTCTCTGGCTTCGGGAGCTCTTGACCCTCCACTCTTCAACTCTTCCAGAGAACTTCTCCAAAGTGCAGAATATGACGACATCTGTCCTTTCCAATGGACGGTACAGATATACTTTGCTAATTCAAGCTTCGGGTCTTCTTTGGATTCTCTACGATACTATACTCCAAATCCTTCGGAGTTCCAAAGTTCAGGACTCTCGAAGTCCTAGTCCCTTCACGAACCACGTTGGCTAGGTGGGCACGTACCAGGGGCTGACACGTAGTTGGTTCAATGGTGACACGTGCCCTCACCCGGGATGATGTGTGTCATAATCAAAGGGCCCTATGGGGTAGGTGTTAATCCAGGTGGCAGGTGGCTCGTTAATTTTGAATCCACCTCACCATGGATGACATCACTGTACCTCGTCACCTCGGGAGGACGAATTCTACGTTCCTCAGATCTCATGGATAAGATCGATCACGTAGATCTATATATCTATGACTCTGATCGATCTATATATCTATGACTCTGATCACCTCAGGGTTTCGACGTTCGGGAGTGTTGCTATGCAAACTCCTCTTACCTTATGAAGCATACAATCTCTAAATTAGAGGGTTTCGCACCACGCGTCCCCAATATATCGATGGTTGGGAAAGGATCCGAGGGATCCCGCGATCTACGATGCTGGGTCCTTCGCGACTCCGGCATTCGGGGTTTTGGGCCTCGGTTTAATTTGCGAGATAGGTTCACCCAACTACTTGGGCAGTCGCATATCGCCGGTCAACCTCATGGGAGACCGAGTCTCCCAGTTACCTTTGGTCCGTGTAAGGCTGGTAAGGTCGGTCTTTCTTCGGAGTTTAGGACTTCCGGAGCTACGAAGCCAAGGGGACATAGCTTCCTTAGGCTTATCATAAGGTTCCTGGGTATTGGTCATATGGGTCCTTTCGAACAGATCTCGTCCGCTCGTCTTTTAAATGAAGGGACCTCCCCTTTTAAAGGCTTCCACTTTTGCTACCCTTCCGGAGCTTGTCATGGAATGGTTAAGGACTTGGGCCCGGAATCCCGGTCGTGTGACAAGGATTCTGTAAGAGGTGTCCTCTTCAAATAGATAGGTTTAGGTCGACACTACATCTCCCATCTTGATCGTCATACAAGATTATGCCCCAGGAAGCCTCCAGAGCCAAGCTAGGCATTCAAACTATTGGTCGAGGGTGTAGGTTTTCAAAGAGAAGGAGGCATGTATATACCGTAACCATTCCACACAAAGAGTATTTATAAGTACACATATACTTAAATCCATGCATTCATCCACTATTCAAGTTCAACACATAAAACAGGGAAAATACTTATCAGAAATAGACAACGTGAAGCGACTGTTGAAAGGGGTGCCCGTTTCCACCCAACCATAAGCTCAGTCACTCCAAATGGATTTACCACTAGCCACCCCCGAGCTAGACCACGATGCTCTACAACATAATCTCTTCTTCCAGCTCAACGATAGTAGGGACAGAGGTTACTCTCCTCGTTCCGCAGGATCCTAGCAATGGTTTACACGATACCAAGCAAGGAGGATCGACCTCGTTTATCATCTTGTATCATAACCTTCTCTACCATTTCCTGTGACCAGAACACTTATTTTCGAGTTCTTCCTTGAACCTGAAATATTCCTCTCCTCTACACTCTTTGCAGGTCTCCCTCTGCCCACCACATATTCCCTTCTTGCCTCTTTCAACAAGGTTGTGTGTGGCTCCAATCCCCCCCCCACGATCATGTCTAGAAGCCTTATAGATGGGTGCTTTTCCCTATCCCCTCATTAACTCTTGAGGAGGTCTTCCCACCTACCATCCTGACTGTAATTCATATCTGGGTTAGAGGATTGTTATGGTATTGAGAAATTAAATCCAGTAAGTATTGGTTTGGTGAAGGTTAACGCAACCATTCCTGGTCCCCTTCACCATCTCTTTTCATATCATTCGTGGTCTTTCTTAGTACACCCCCCTTCCAACAGTCATGCAACACTTATCCAATTTCTAGTAAATAACACAATTTACATTCATTTACCTTTCATACAAAGGTCCATCGAATCAAAATTCACACATATGGGGTTTTCCATAGTCTCTTGGCCATTATAGTTATATTTACAAGCCAGGGGAAACAAGGTGTTACAATTCCCTCACCCTTAAAGGAACATCGTCCTCGATGTTCTATCTGTTATCACTCCAAGAGTCACTCCCAGACTACAAATGAGAGTAAGCTTGGTAACATAGAAATGTAAATGGATTAAAATAGTTTGAATAGGTGGATCAACAGGATAAGAGTAAAAAGGAGGGCATCAGACTGCTGCAAATACATTCCATTGGGCATGAAGTCACAACATCCTACAGATCAAAGGCAATCAAGTTGCCTACTAGACAAAAGGATTATGCAAAGATGGATAGAAGAATAGAAGGTAAACAAAGAGAAGAATAACCACATAACAAAGATACTTTCTATAATATAGATTGAAGAGTTCTTGAACAATAATTTGTGATTAACAAGCAATTACCACAAATCCTTTGCAGCTCATGAATTCATTAACCAAAGACAACTTTTGATCTTCAAAATTTGTAAATATTATTCAAGCAAGATGAAAAGATAGAATGATAAAAAAAAACACAAAGTCTGATAAACAACTCTCATGAATCTCTAATGGCAGAAATGCTAATTACAACAGGCCCTTAGGTTTACAATTGAGCAAATAAATTGTTCCTCTAGCTCTCTCCTTTATTGGATCATGAATCCAACCCTCCATCCTCAAGAGATCTCTCTCCTTAAATATAAAATATCATCCAAATAACCTTATGAGGTCGAATCCCATCTCCTCCATTGGATTCTAAGCCTTGGAGATAGGTGGCAACAATCAAAGATACAAAAATCCAACAAACTGCTAATTTTCAGGAATTTGTTGGAAGTCATTAATAAATTGTTTCCACCTCATGCATGAGGCCTTTGATGGAGCTAAATATTAGGTGCATGTGTCCCTTGACATATAAATGATCCTTGATAATCCATTCGAATCCTCCTTGACAGGTGACAACCTCCCAACAAGGCGAATATCAAAATCATAACCGCTACAAGAAATTAGGTAGCGCCGCTGTAAAACAATTGGTAGCGCCACTTCTATGTCTAATATCTCTCAAACCATACCATATTTTGAAAAACTGAGGGAGGTTTTTGTTATTTTGAATGTTATGAAAAAAAACCTCCTCCAGTTTTCAAAAATACTTTCTCAATTGTTCATAATCCAAGTTTCAAGTTAGTGACTCAAAACTGATAAAATAACTCTGCACAATTCGTTTTCTGTAAGAATTTAGGTAGCGCCTACCTGTGTGTCTGCGTGAAATTAGGTAGCGTAAATACATGGGTGATTTTGATGATTGGAACCTTGTGAGAGTGTTGTCAATGCTTGTTTTTGACACTTGGCACCTTAACCAATCTTGTGCTAACATAGGCTCCTTGGGGGATAGATTCCTCCCTGTGAGGCTCTAAGAACTCTTGTAGATCAGTAGCCTTATCCATCTTCAACTCTTCTTAGGAAATTTGCATGCTCGAGAACACCTCTGCTCTTTATTTGAAATTGAAAACTAACTATAAATAAAATGCTCGAGAACCGAACTTTATTCTTCCTACTCCTACCTAATCAACTGCTTCCTCTAGATTAGGTAAAATCGTGCTTCCAATGAAGCCATACAAGTATCTGACTGATTAGTAAATCTCTTGGTCTGGAAACGAGGAATGTAGAAAACCATAGAATAATGATATGTAATTCAAAAGGGCAGCATGACCAACCTTCCTTTGACATAAAAAAATTGACATTCGAACTGCTCAAAGACTCTAGATAATCAACAAAAGGATCAATGAAATTGTAAAGAAATACCTCTTCCTGATAATGGCTGTCATTTTCTGCTACTTGAAAATATGAACATGGTTGTTGGATAATTTCACTGCTCATCATAGGTTGTTTGTTATTGTCTGTAGATCCAGTTTCAAGCATAGTAAATGCAAGCTTGTTGATTTGTAGAGATGGCTTTTCAACTGTTGGTGATGAATGTAGGATTAACTTTTCTTGCAGTTCTTCAATATTTCCAACATACTGTTGTTCAATAGGATTTGAAATGCAAGGTACAGGAAGAATATAATTTGCCACAAATTCTATCTTTTCTGCTTCAACACCTTTTGAAACTTTAGAGACAATGGAAACACCCTGATCTTAGTCTTCAACATTACTATCCCCAATCATTTCATGATCAAATTCATCTTGAATGAGACTATCACAAGTTTAAAAAATCTCTTGAATATAAGGATTTGTAGTATTCTCTTTAAGAATTAACTCTTCCTTAAATTATCTTTCATCAAAATCTTCACAAAGCTTATCACACGAAGAATACTCTATTGTTTGATGAATGTAAGACTTGAAATTTTCACAACAATCGTCAAGAAGTATATCAGAAGAATAATACCTCTCGCAATACTTATGGAAAGTTGCATGAAATTCTTGCAAAGAAGATAGGCTGGCAATATATAGTGATTGATACCATCTTCGAGCATCACCATTTAATGAGTATATGAACATCTTCATGAGAGCATATTCATGGAATATATTCAACCGATCTATGCACTGATGAAAATCTATGAGATGTTGAGCAAGAATATCCCCTTCATATCCACGTAATATAGGAAGAAAGTCCGCGCATTCTGAGAAAGAAGGCACAATATTAGGAAAACCAGGAATAGCTGAAAAATCGAGAGGTGCAAACCTCTGAGCCAAGATAACTTCCATTGCTATTTCTATCCCATATCAGTGAAGTCGCTAACATGTTCCTCTTTCATGGAGTGGAGTTGCCAAGTGAATGATGTAGTCTCTGATGTGTGACCAGCCCTTTGTTCACCATCAAAATTTGGCTCTGATCAATGTCGTTCTCCCAGGGAAGATTTCTCATTCATCTCTATCCTCGACAACGGCGCCAAGAATGTTAGCACTAGGAATCCCCTTCAGATTGCATGGAAGGCAAGCCCAGTACCCATCATGTTATATGTGAATGTAAGAGTGTTTTAAAGGGTCAAATTGAAAAAGAATGAAAATGATAATGTTCCAACTCAGAAAACAGGGCTAGCATGCACCAACAATCAAGGTCTTGGCCAACTTCAATCAGTAATTGGGAGTAAGTATGAATAGAGGGAATACTGAATGAGAGGAAGTAAGTATGAATAGAGGGAATACTGAATGAGAGGAATGTAGGGGCTGCTATAAACATCACGTCTACAAAATCCCAAGGAAGAAAGTTTCTTAACACAAGATCTTCTTGAACTCAGAAACTAAGGAAGCTAAATAAACATAATGATAATATAATGATCAAACATCCACCATAACATCACCACAATTATTCATGTGAATCATTCAAAGCGTGAACATTTAGCATTAGAAGCAAATAAGTTGAAAGATACGGTGATTTCTATTAGCCAAAATGTCTTAAGTCCAGTACATAACTAGATCACAATCACTTCATCAAAATATTACAGTCTAAGGGAGCCTTGCTCAACCATTCGAACCTACTAAAGCATTTGATCTATCTATTTATAAAAAAAGGGAGGCAAAAACTGGAGGTACGAGCTGGACTCCTTCCCTTGAAAATATCTAGACATTTATTTGATCTAACAACTTAGTTAACAACCTATGCTATAAAATAGGAAAATGTTGATAACTAATCCAACCAATCTTCAAGATGACTTGATTCCTTCTTGCTTTGCAACTCCTTGTTTGCCATCTGTCTTTCAAAAGCATGTGGTTTTCCTCATGATGCCAACTGTTGTTTCTATAATATTCTCCATCATTAGCTATCCAAAAAGTTGTTAGCTTATCCCTCTTGAATCCCTGGTGTCTGTTGGTAGCTTCTTTAGGTAGCAGTCTGATTAGCGCACTTCAAAACTGGACAAGTATAAAAGGTAGCACCTGTAGGTAGCGCCACTGTGCTACATATGTGTGCAAATGTTTTTTCTTTGCTAGATATTGGGTAGCGAATTTATGTAGCACCATTGTGCTGCGTCTGTGTGCATATTCTGTTCTCTGCCATATATTAGGTAGCGCTTGTAGGTAGCACCACTTATGTTGCGTCTGTGTGCAGGTTTAGGTAACACTGTCAAAAACGCAGCGCCTACAATCTTGAACATGTGCAGAGAAAGTAGTGGACTTGCATAATGTCAAACCCATTATACTTAGGTGACTTGGCAGTACTGTAGGTAGTGCATTTTACGACTGAGGGAGTTAGCACTTCGCAAAATCCCAAAACTCTGATAGTTTAATGGTTAGAAGCTTGCATAGATGGCAGAGGTAATATTTGAAAAACAGTTTACCCTCTCAAAAAAGAAACATCCTAATAAATGGGGCTCACCTTTCATCAACTAGTTTGTTACCGCGACACTTAACCTCACACTCTTTCTTGTAGAAGGAGGATCTTCATTTGGCACAACATAATTTTTCTTGTTAGCAATGATAGGCTTCTTCTTTTTAGCAATGATAGACTTCTTGACTGGGGCTATGCTCTCCTTGACTGCTAATGTCTCTTTCTCAATAGCATCTTCAACCAATACCTGCAAGTTTCTTTGATCTACTTCATCTCGAAAATGCTGCAATTTTGCCTTGAGTTTCCTGTTCTGGGATTGAAAACCTCTATTCTACCTATAAAGGTTTTAGAGCTGCATATGAAGGGGTTGGGCCTTTCTTGCTGCAAACCTTTCCAGGTCAAGGGTATGACTATAGCCATCCATGAGCTCTTTCATTTTCACCTTGTCAGACATGGCCTTTGCTTTCAACCGAGCCACCTCTTTTCTTGCATCCCTAAGTTGCCTGATAAGTATTTTGAAGGTCTAACTATCAGGTGGAGCAGTGAAATGCGCAGTCTCAATAGGTTTTTTCTCGATCTCCTGTTCCATCTGCATAGGAATTGCCTTGTCAACTTCATCAGGCTTCTTGGTGGCTTTGCCTTTATCTTTCTTCTTTTTCACAGGGGTTTCCTCTTTTCTTTCCACAGGATTTCCAATGATTTTACCCTTCTTCTTTTGTATAGGGATCTTAGGTAGAGACTATTCTTCAACAACTCCCTTAGGAATTGATGATCTTGTGAAAGGTCTTCCGCCCTTGGTATTGTCTGTTGGAGGAGAAGAGGGAAAGTGTAGCTTTTTCCCTTTCTTGGATGTAGTTTTGGTAGAAGAAGGAACCTCTTCTAACCCTAGTGGAGGAGGTGGTGAAAAATCTCTTTGTGGGGAAGGACAAGCTTCCTCCTCAGCGCTTGTGACCTGCTTATTGACCTCTAAAACTTAAACATGGGATCTGCCCTTTCTCTTCCTACTGGTCCCTGCTTTAACAACATTGGTGGGTGATAAAAGACTTGCATTCTGTGATTGAGGAGTAGATTCTAGATCCAAGTTGAAATGAGAAGTAACAACAAAATGCTCCCCCCATGAAATATCTTTCTTACCCAATTCCTCAGAGACTAGAATTTTGATCAATCCAGAGAGGAAAAGGCTAGAATCCACATCCTTAGATTTGGATTGAATCCTGTTTGACATCTTACCTATGCGCCTTAACAAATAATAAGGGATATTCATTTCAACTTTACCAGTAAAATGAAGCAAAAGCCTTATATGGTACTGGTACAATGTGTTAAATCTCCCTTCACATGTAAAATATCTCTGGATGATCTTCAATATTCTGTCAAACTATTCAATCAATTGACTCCTTGGCACACCTTTAGACAAATCACTAGATTGATGTTCAGGTTTAAAGAGATCTTTGACATATGCTAAACTCAAAGCCATGGCTTTGAACCACTTTTCACCTGTAATAGGGATTCCTATTGTAGCTGAGATAGAGGCTTTAGTCACCTAAAATTCCAAATCCCCAACCTTGGTTATCCTACTATCAAAATGTAATGCAAATAGTCTTGTTACCTCTGGATGGCCTCTTTGCATATTCTGACAGAAAGAGAGGCATCCCACTCTTTGAAAAACCTCTCTTGCCATGGGCTCTGTATAAAAAAGATGCATGTCCACAGGTTCTGGCCTAGCCACCTTTCCCCCTTTGTGTGTCTTCTTCTATTGAGGAGTTTCCATGGCTTAGAATGAGAGATTTTAAAGGCTTATGGGATATAGTAATAACCAGTAAGAGTTAAAATCGGGCTTCAAATGTACAAGGATGACCTTTTAAAACACACTGGTGCTAGTAAGCCAAGATTGACCGTGGGAATTACACCATTAGATTTATACAGGTATTTGAGAGTGTAGACAGTGAGGGGGTAATCTGTGATTGGCCCTTTGTAACTGAATAAAAATGCTTTACTCCAAAATGAAAGGAAGTAGGGGAGACATAGAGGGGTTAAGCAACGCTTTTGGGTAGTGCGATGCGTATGTAGAGGATAGAATATTTAGGTGTTTGCAACTTCAATGGCTATGGCAGACATGAGTAATCAGACCTAGATACATGCAATGAATTTCATAGGTTTGAAAAGAGAGGAGACAAGGCTATCCTGCGAAGATGAGTCCCTTACAACTGTGCAAGCTCGATAAACCAAAACCTGAGTGCTAATTTTTGTGAAAATTATTGTGCATAGGAGGCAACATGGGATACTTGTGGAGTAAACACTTGTTGGAATCTTCAACGAAATAATAGGATGAAGTTATGAACATTTTGGACCTCGAATCCACCTCAGCATCAGATTTAGTCGCACTGCTGTCGCCTGATCAACATTATGAGTTTAACCAACGCAACATTCTTGAATTTTCAAATCATAAACTGTTATTAGGGATCGTAAATACGAGATCTTGGAGGTATCTTTAACCAACTCCTGGCACTAAAAAAAAGGAACATGACATCAGTCGTGGAAATCATGACTCCTAGTGGAAGTATGATGAATGGGAAAGGTGCTACGAAATTGCTCGATGAGTGGGCAACACTCCAATTCAAAAAACAATTGGACATGTAAGCAAGGACATCGAGGCATGCCCACGAGGTCATGAGTGAGGAGAAAGGTGTGTCACATCGGTCTAGTCATGGGAGGGGAGGGATCGATCCTAATGACAAATCATGAAGGAGTCCAAAACTTAAGTCATGAACTAAAAAGGGTTTAAGTCCAAAATCTAAGTCCAAAATCAATTTGAGGATAAAAAATGAGTTATGAATCAAAAGTTTATTTATCTAAGGGGACCTAACAAACCTAAATGTAAAGGGATGAAACTTAAAAAATTAAAATCTAAGGCTTAAAAAAGGATCAAAACAAACTAAAAGAACCAAGGCAATTTAGTGTGATAACACTATCTATCAACATGCTTTGTACATACAAAAGTGAACAAAAATGGATATGTCTGTCTCATGGCATCCTCCATTTCCCACGTGGCCTCATCTGGACTAAAGTGTTTTCTTTGCACCTTGACCTGTGCAATGGTTCGGTTCCTAAGTGGGGTTTCCTTCCTGCCTAGTATGCATTGAGGTTTTGGTAAGAATTCTCCCTCTGGCTCCCCCTGGATCACAGACCAGTCAATTATATGATTAGAATCATGTACATGTTTATTCAATAATGAAACATGGAAAAAATTATGTTCCTTTAGTGCGGGAGGGAGTGCTAGCCTATAGGCTACGGGTTCCACTCTATCTAAAACTTCAGGGTCCACAATACCAAGGTGTCAGCTTGGAACAAGCTTCTATTCTCAGGGAACTCTTCTTCGACCTATCTCTGAGATAGACATGGTCTCCTGTCTTGAAATCTCCGGGGGTTCTTTTTCTGTCGGCATAACGTTTCTGTCTATTCTGAGCAATTTTCAGATTCTGCTTTATTTGGATCACTTGTTGTTACATCTCTTTCAGCATGTCGGGTCCGATTGTAATTCTATCCAATGGATTACTCCAGATGATTGGAGTCTTGCACGGTCTACCATAGATATCTTCAAAAGATCTCATCTCCGGTGACTCATTCTAACCGTTGTTGTAGGCAAACGCTACCAACGACAGGTGGTATTCCCACTTCTTAGGCTGATGCATTACATGCACCTCAACATATCTTCTAATATCTGGTTTACTTTTTTTGTTTGTCCATCGGTTTGAGGGTGATAGGTTGTGCTAAAAAAAAATAGTCTCAAAAACAACCATCAAAGATTTCCAAAAGATTTAAGTGAATTTCGTATCTCTGTTAGATACAATCTCTCTCGACATGCCATGCAGTCTAAATATATCCTTTATGAATATGTTGGCAATATATATTGCCTTGCAACTAGATTTGACAGGAATGAAGTTAGCAGACTTGCTCAACTTGTCCACTACTACCATGATTGCATCATTTTGCCTGGCCGATTTTGGTAATCTAGTGACAAAATCCATGGAAATGGTTTCCCATTTCCATTCTGGAATTGGTAAAGGCTGTAACAACCCTACTGGGCGCTGGTGTTTTGCCTTAACTTGCTGTCATTCTAGGCACTTATCTAGATAGTCGGCTATATCCTTTTTTAGTCCAGGCCAATAAAACTGTTTCCTAGTGGCCGTGATCATTTTCTGATATCTTGTGTGACCAGTGTATGGTCTCTTGTGTAGTTCATCCATTATGAACCTCTTCAATTCTTCACAACTTGGAATATATAATCTATTTCTATAAGCCAACAGACCTTCGTCCAACATCTGATAGCCTTCATACTTTATCCCTGCGGGCTCTTGCTTTAGGTACGATGTCATGGTCTTGAAGAATGCATCTGTTTCTTTCCCTGACATCCGTTTCACAGGTGCTCACCGTTTCCAGGTGAATTGTATGCATACTTCTGCTAAGGGAATCAACAACACTATTTTCATTTCCTTTGATATGTTTGATTTCGAAATCAAATTCACTAAGGAGAGCCATCCATCTAGCTTTCATGGAATTGAGTTTTGGTTGATCAAACATGTATCTCAACCCACAATGGTATGTCATAAGTACAAAACTCCTACGCAGGAGGTAATTCCTCCACATTTTTAAAGCATGCACTATGGCAACCAACTCCAGATCACGGGTCACATAACTGATTTCATGCTCATTCAATTTTCTGGACTCATAGCAAATCACACGTCCTTATTGCATAAGGACTCCTCTGAGTCCTTCCTTGTAGGCATATGTACACACGAGGAAATCATTATCGGGGTCGACGATCTTCAACACGGGTGTGTGGGTCAGAAGGTATTTGAATGTCTGAAATCTTTCTTCACATTCCAGTGTCCAAATGAATTTAACCCCCTTTTTCTGAAGGGCAGTGATTGAGAAACCAATATTGGAAAATCATTTTATGAACCTTCTATAGTATCCTGCTAAGCCCATGAAGGATCTGATATCCGAAACATCCTTTGGGGTAGGCCATTCCATGATAGAATCTGATCTTTTCAAGGTCTACTACCACTCCTTCTTTAGAAATAACATGGCCTAAGTAATGGACTTGTTTATGGAAAAGTTCACACTTTCTAAACTTAGCGTAGAGTTGATGCTCTCTTAGAACTTGAAGTACAAGTCTAAGA